>WURS02074977.1:0-10336 GCA_011762765.2 Rhinocypha anisoptera | reverse complement strand
GACAGACCTCTCTCTCTCTCTCTCTCTTTGTTCTTTACCCTCCCCCTTCTCCCTCCCACCACCATCTCGACCTTCACGTCCAGAGAACAAGTAAAACCCGGTTTTGAAAATCTTGCCGCGTGATTTTATTCTGTCTCCCTCCCTTCTCACGCCAAATCGAAGCCGGACACACCGATTGGGTTGACACAAAATTTTTGACGTCCCCGAAAGGAATCGCCGTAACCCACCTCCCTTTCGGTACATTTAATTGAGTCCCCTGCATTAAATTTGCGAAAGTTAATCACAAAAAGCAGAAGAACATAATTTTAGGGAGTATGCAAGATGAATCGAGTTATTTTGACGGTATTTTGGAAGAAACTTGGTACAGTATATATATAGTATAGTCGGCCAGAAACCACGCCCTCTCGTGCACAGGATGGAGCGCGTTGACCGACAGCCATGGTCATTTAGCACCTCTTGAATTAATTAAGAAAAACAAATCTTTCGGTAAAAAATTGTCACAGATGTCACAGGATATTATTCTAGGCATTTACCCTTTCCACAATTCTATAGCAGTTTTCAAACATTATCATGATTTACTGACGTTTGCAGGTGCCACTTTCTTGTGAAAACATAATTACCCTCTTCAACGTCAGTTTCTCATCGTCTAAGATTGTGTATAAGTCGTCTAGTTTTTCCATTTTCCCTTCTCAAAGTGGTTTATTTTCCGCGTCCCATCAGGAGGTGCCTTGTATAATTGGGGCAAGGGTCACAGTCGTCACACAAAGAGGATGGATCCTGGGAATGGAGAATAGGTGTGATTTCATGATGAAAAAATTCCACGTAGTAACGCCTGAAACTGTGCCGTATGTATGTAGTAGTTAGGCCGTAGTAGGGAGAAAATTTGCATTAGAGACAAAAGCGTCATTAAAAAAGGCGAACACTGAATGGACGCCAAAAGAAATTACTCAAAGCCTTAATAAGGTAAGGGGCGTGATATGGCTGTTTCGAGAAAAGAAGTGGAACGAGCGCGCAACGCGGGCATTTGAGATGCGAATGAATGAGACGCGACGGAAATCAAACGAGAGGAGTGAAACAAATGAACGAGTCCCGGGGATGGATGAAAGAGCACGAGGTTGGGAGGGACAGGAGGAAGTGGAGAGGAACAATTGAACGATCGCGATAAGATGGAATGACGGAGAAATTCAGGAAGGCGAAGCAGGAGGAGGGAAACATTTGATTTGCCAATCTGAATGCAAAGAATAGAGGCGGAAAGCAGATGGGGATGAAAACCATTTATTGTTTATTTTAAGGTAAACATTAAATAGGGCGTTACGAAACCAATGGTTTAGCGAGTTTTAAGTAGTAGGTTTAAGTGGTGGAGATTGCGTCCGACATATAGCGATCAACGCGGGGTACGCAACAAAACAGACCACATGAGTATTATAAGACGTCAATTTCTTTAATATTATTTCAATTTTCAAAATTGTACTTGTTTAAATTACAATAGACCGAGAATACATCTTGTTTCACATACCTAGTATATAAATTCAAACTGTCCAAGTACCTATTTTATTAAAATGGCCTCGACCAGAAAATCAATGTATCGATGAGACCCGAAAGCAAGAAAAAGTATGAAACCTCGTGAAAGAATCCCACGCCAAGCTTTCAGAAATCATATTTTATCATAAATTCATATTTTTGGGCATGACCTTTTTACCCACATACCCACTTCAAGTGATTGACTGTAACTTGAGTGACTGAGTTGAGTGACTGTAAATACAAACATTGCCAATCAGTAAGATGTTTGAGTCCGTCGACTCTTTCGCGGAAGATGAGCTACGTAGATGTCTCCCTGTCCGAATTATTCACTCTTTTTAAAATATCTTTGCCATCTTCCTTTTCCTATTCTCATTTCTATATAGTAATTTTTTAATTCTATTAATTCTGACCAACGACTAACTGAGATGTTGTGAATAATGATTGATTTGAAACTTATTAAAAGATAATTACGATTCCCTGATTGATGCCTCGCGAAGAGAGGAATACTAGTACATTCTTAAAGCATTTTCTATAATGCTTTAAGAATACAGCGACTAATAGCGAGAAAAATCACTTTCTTATTAGCTAATATGCTTTGAGATAGAATGTTTCAAGAGGCCCCCGCAATACCAAAACGAGGCACCGTTTATAATCGCACAGATGCCGAAATTCCGAAAATTATGATTTTTTTTAGATCCGAAATTCATTTAACTATGAAATATACATATTTTTATGTAGTTTATTGAAGAGACCTTTACTTTGAGGAAGTCTTCAATGTCGATAAAAATTGAAAGACTTTGCATTCCACTCACTAATGATTCGTTTGCACGACATGGTTCACTACAACCGTAAAATTTTCAACTCGAATTCCAAGTCCAAGTTCAAAAGTCAAGACTCCCGAAAATGGTTTTGGCTAAACTATTGGTGCGAATGAATAATCAAGTGGAAAGCAAAGTATTTTAAATCCACGCCGACGTGTATTTTTTTGTGCTTTGCGGCGAACCACCATGGAAGAAACAAGAAGAGGCCACGAAGCGCGTCTGTAAAATAAGGGGAAAATTTCAGCGTCTTATATCGATCGACCTTCGATTTAATTCGGTGACAGGAGTTTTTATTTTTCTTTTTTTCACCTGCGACTTTCTTTCGTGACATGTCGTCGTTTCTCACTTTCGAAAGGCCTCCTCTGCCGTGGACGAAGGGTAACCTCTTCTTCCTGCTCGGTCTTTTCCGGACACATTCGAACGAGGGGTGGGCAGAGGCCAGGTGTCGGCCGGGTGAGTTTCCCTCGTCTCACACAATTACATCGGCAACGCTTAAGGGCAACGGGTTACAGTGTTTTAAATAACGCGTCAAAGGAGCGCAAAGCGGCGGCGAGATAGAGCGCTATCCCCTCTGAATCACACGCCCCCCGCCAAGGGAAAAGGTGTCATTTTTTTGTGGGACCCCAGGGGGAAAGAGAAATATCACGCGGGGGGGGGGGGGGGTAATTACTGTGCAAGAGATGGCCATCACCTGTCGATACCTCCTTCTGAAACCCTAGAATTACAGCAATTTTTTTTTCAATGACACTTTTACTCCAAACTAATGTAAACTAATTTTGGGTATTAGTTGCTTAGAAAAATCTTGATAATCAACCAGCGGACTTGGAGACCTCTCGCCAACAATCTAAACAAAGAAAAAAACCGTATAATTTTCTCTGAGAGGAAGCACCTGAATTAAAGGATGGCATGCTCCTTATCTGGCGTTGTAAACCCATTTGATCACAATCATGGTGTAGTGCATACCTGATTGAAAATTTTTATTTACATTGCGAGTCCTATAATCGGAGGTCAGGTTACGGCTTAACTCTCTGACGCTTATCATCGTGCATTTGACGGAACAAAATGTTCGATTCTAAACAATGAGCCGAAATAAAAAAAGTACCTTTTTTCCTTAGACCACGTATATTTTTATTAATTTTTTATATAAGCGCATGAGTCTAATCGAAGTACTCGTATTTAATCAAGAATAGTTCAATTTGCTCAGTACTTCAAAACAATTTATTACTCCATTACTGTCATTATTTAAAATTAAAACTTTATTATAATTTTTTTTCAAGATGATAAATATTTTACACTAAAATTTGCTGTAGTGTTACATTAAAGTATAAAATTTATGACAAGAAACACTTTTATAAATATAAAGGGATTTTTAAAAATATTATCATAATAGGAATACAATTTTCTGAAATTTAAAAATTGAAGTGTACTAGGTATTCATCGCTATGTTCAAGTTTTGGCTCTTAGTGGAACTTGATTTTTGGACGAAATTCAACCGTGAATGAGTGGTGACCATCGAATTTGGTTGTAATCCAAAGGAGATGGCAGTCATCCTACGTATTTAAAATTGTCAACATAAATAATGTTTTTAGTCTTATTAGGCTTTATTTTAAAATATAAATAACTCCATATTCAATTAAATAGTTCGTAATTATTAAAAAAGTGAATTCCCCTCTGTATTTCATCGCCGCAATTACTTAACTTACTTACTTTACTTAAGTTGGATGGCAGCAGACTTTCTGCTTCGCCGCTTAATCTTCCAGGGATTGGGAATCCATTGTATAGTAACTCTAGCCTCAAGAAGCACAAGTCTTTCTTAAAATCTTCGGACTGAATAAATAAGTAAACAAAGGGTTTCTTTTAATCACGATAAATTCATTGGAAGATCTGACGATGGGAGCATCAGTCACCAAATATCCTCAACTCTCAGTTCAAACGCATTCCAGATCTGTTTAGGAAGCCCATCTCTATTTATTGCACATATAAATGATTGTCTGCCAACTAATTACCACGACTACTTGAACATGGGACCCTCATTAATTCCCACGTAATATTAGGAAACCAAAATTTTAAAACTTGAAAGAAACCTCCAGATGCGGTTCACTTAAACTACCTAGATGGTTAGTAGGCTATGGAAAAGTGATAATTGGATGATTTCTGTAATACAAATACGAGGGTGGTCTGAAAAGTTTCCGACCTCAACGTGAAGATGGCAGCACTCGTAAATAAAAGCTAGCGAATTTTGTTATTCATCTGTTGACAGTTACTCACCAAAGTTTCAGTCATTTTGGACGCGCAGTTGTTATGTGACAGTCGTTTGAGTGGGTGATGTGAGTGTTTTTGTGAAAATGGACAAAATCGGGTATCGAGCTGTTTTTAAATATTAGTTTTTGAAAGGAAATACGCCTACGCAAATCAAAAATGAGTTGGATTCTATGTATGGGGACTCTGCACCATCATTTACCACAATGAAATTTTGGGCAGCTGAATTTAAACATGGCCGTAAGAGCTTGGGAGACAATGAACGTTTGGGACGCCAAAAAACTGCAACTACTAACGAAAACATCGCCAAAGTTCACCAAATGGTGCTAGACGACCGCCGAATTAAAGTGAGAGAGATAGCAGAAATAATGAACATGTGAAAAGAACGTGTTTATCACATAATAAATCAACATTTAGGCATGAGAAAGCTGTCCGCTCATTGGGTGCCGCGTTTGCTCACATTAGACCAAAAACGTGTACAAATGAACATTTCCAACGCTCTGTTGGCGCAGTTTAGGCACAATAAATCCGAGGCGACTGTTTTTTTGGGATAGTCATGGAATTATTTTAATTGATTATCTTCAACAAGGAAAAACCATTACAGGAGCCTACTACGCATCATTGCTTGACAAGCTGAAGGCAGAACTTGCGGAAAAACGGCCACATTTGCAGAAAAAAAATCCTGTTTCACCAAGGCAACGCACCATCTCACACCTGTTGCCATGGCGAAAATCCATGAATTATGGTTTGAACTGCTTGACCATCCACCCTACTCACCAAATCTAGCCCCAAGCGACGTCTTTTTGTTCCCTCATCTTAATATTGCGCTCTGAGGATAGATATTTTCGTCAAATGAAGAGGCAATCACCTTCGTAAACAATTATTTTGCAGAGAAAAATGCAAGAGTACTTTTTGGACGGGTTACAGAGATGGGAGCATCGCTAGGAGAAGTGTGTTAAAAGGAGATTATGTTTAAAAATAAAAAATAAAAATTCAGAAAAAATGTCTTGTATCTTTGTTGGGTCAGAAACTTTTCAGACCACCCTCATAGTATGTCCCAAAAGCATTGTGTCACATTTTTTTAAATGCGACTATATGTTGCAGAGCGGTCAGACCAGTTGAGATAGGTGGGGTGGGAGAGCCTTAACTTTCCAGCAGTTCCATGCTCAGTTGCCTCCATGCCCTGGAAGGGTCAGGACATGTCAAGTTTGTGAACCCCTATTATGTGGCTGTGTTATACTTACAATGGAGAATACTTTGGATCAACGATTCATGATCAAGTTTTGAGTGAAGCTGAACCAGACACCGATTGAAACTTTTGAGATGGTTCAGCATGCCTTCGGGAACGATTGCCTGTCCAGATCTAAATCGAACAGATGACACAAGATGTTCAAGGAAGGCTGGAAGAGTAGGTCACCAACAAAGCCCACCAAGGAGACGCCCTTCAAAATCATGAAACAACAACTGTGACTCGCGTGAGCCAGTTGCTCAATTCAGACCATCGAATGAGCGCTCGGTTAACGTGTACAGCATGTTCGTACCTCCTGGACAGACCAAAAGGAGATCAGCACTTTGTGGAAGCTTCACCATGACAAGGTGGTGGCCCACACCACCTTTGTTGTCACAAACTACCTGACCCACATCGGTTTGGTAATGTTGCCTCAGCCACCCTACAGTCATGGTCTTGACCCTGCGGACTTCTTTTTGTTCCCCCGGCTGAAAAGGGTCATGAATGGAATGCATTTCGAGACAATGGACAGCATCGAAGCAAGTACAACGAGGGCTCTAAAGAACATCTCAGCCAAGGAATTCCTAGGAGTGTACAAGGGATGGAAATCGCACAGGCAAAAGTGTATCAATGTAGGAGGGTCTTACTTTGAAAAATTTTAAGTTGCCGTACCTATATGATCAATAATTTTTCTTTGATGCAATGCATTACTTTTGGGACATACCTGGTGTCAAATGCCTTCCGAATAATCAAATTCGAGAGATTATGCATTTTTTTGCAGGGATTTCAGAGCGCTGCAAGAACAGGCACACTATCATATTATTTTTCTCTGAATGAATCAAAGGGCTGTGATACCCAATGTCAATTGTTTTACTACCAACGCAAAATATTGCTACTGCCAATAACATGATACTAATGTGACGATTTTAAGAAAACATCATGGGTGATTCAGAAAATATTGTTTACCTCTCTTGCCAAAAAGAAATATGTATTATAAGTACATTTTGGTATGAAAATTATTACTCATGTGTATTACAATGTACAGTTACACTTTTTTATCATTCTATCTTAAGCATTACATTAAATTCTGCTGCTTAAAGTTTCAGAGAAGATAAGTTACCATGTCTGACTGAATTCTGCGACATCATTGGATGTTTTAAAAAACCTGAAGGCTGCCTCAGGAGAAGTATCAAAGCATAACAAAATTAATATGCCAGATAAAGCAAATACCAAAAGTCAGCAATCATTACTGGGTTAATTAATTATTCATGTTAATTAATCATTCAGGTAGTATATTTCAACTGAGTAGGCATGTGAGAATTGGGATGTTCTCATCAGCTCCCACTTACTCTCAGTGAGAAGAGAATGTGGGATGGGTGAGAGAGGAGAGGAATGAATGGAAGGCATGGCCATATCTATGATATAGCATAAGTTAGAAAGTTTTTAAGCAATCACATTGGCAATTAACTTAATGCAAGGATATAAGTGGCAGTAACATTATATCTATGTCCAGAAGAATCTTGTATGCTGAATAGTACAAAATAAGTAAGATTTACATTTTAATATGGTGTATCTTCATCAAAACCCAATGCAAAATATAATACATTTTTATAATGTCCGAGCTACGTTGGAATTGTCTTAGTCTTTCTCCACCTCCTCAGATTCTCCTTCTTAATACTTTGGCAAGAGAGGTAATCAGTTGTCCCAGCTTCTTCTCCTTCAGGGAATACTAAAGTACATTGTACACAATTTTCCTGGCTTGACTTTCGAGATTCAAATATTTCTTCCCTTCGCTCATGTTAAGATAAGGAACGAGAGTAAACCATGAGAGTACTTGAAGTATAACATAATAGTGCAATAAGCACCACTGGCACTAAGCATACTAATGGTATACACCAATATCCACAGTAATCCCACAAACATATATAAATTGAATATGCAGAACATGTGGCAGCACAGCAAGAAAGAGCAAATATTTATAACGCAAAGAACAGAGTAAGACTGAGCCACATAGAGAAGGAATTTCCCCACCTGTGCTCCTATTGGTTACCTCAAGACCACGTGACCAGCTTCATGCTCCTCCCTCCTGCTAGTCCCACCTTCCCACATTTCAAGTCAGTTGAAATTGAGTATAAGCAAATAAAAAAGTAAATTTTGGGACAAAAAACTCAGTGCCTACATGGAAGAAGATATCACTACTTCTAGAAACTACTAGCTATGATGACGAACATTTATTTTTGACTTTTCACTTGCAGAGTCCGTGTCTTTACCTGATCTACACTTTTTCGATCAGATCCAATGATTTTTGGTGCTTCCATACCATGTAGTGCTTTAAGATGATTTCTCAAGTCTTGGTTCTGTTTATACTTGTTTCCACAGAGCCCACATACAAAACGTTTAAATCCTCTGTGTACCTAAAGAAAATAATTATAGATGGATTAAGTCAGGCAATGACAAAATATTGTCAGCATCATCAGGGTAAATCTTTGACTCAGACTATTCAAATTTTAATAAGGGGCATGCAGAATGTGCATCACCGACAAAATTTACTATAAGTAATAAGTAAGACCAAAATTTGCTCAAATCTAATTAATTGTTAAATAATTATGCAAGATTATTACAGATTATGAGTGGATATGTCAAAATAGTTCTGAAAGATTGTTAATTTGACTTCAGTGATTTCAATAAAGAAATTCATTGGTAAAGATGTTCTGAAACCTAAAAGATAAATGATTCATGGAAAAAGCATTCTACTATGCTTTCTATGTTTTTTGGATCCAAAGAATGCTTTCTAGAATAATAATCTATTTAAAAGATTAAGATTTCTGAAAAGACGACTTAGTAATTGCATAACTCACCTGAAGAAAGTGGCGCACTAGTTGACTTCGATCTCTGAACGATGAATTGCAATTAGGGCATTTCAATGAACTCCCTTTTGTCGTATTATCATCTGACAGTGATTCTGAAGAAACAGGATGAAGTGCTTGCACATGCATTCTCAATGCCTAGAGAAAAATAAAATAAATTAAGCCAAAGTTCCTTTTCATGTTCAATTTAGAAAGTGTTAGCATGCCTGCTCTTCATTCATAACCCTGAAGAAAGTTGAATCCAATATAGCTATAACATATTCAGGATCAATGCCACAAGACTTTTTCAGCTTTTGTTCAAATTCTGCTTCCTACAAACTTGATTTTTCTTCGGACAATTAAATATGCATGAATTACCTTTCATTTCTAGAATTCACAACATAACTCATTTGAAACTCATTGACTGCCATTTGTAAAAAAGATGTAACAAATGTGTGCTCATAAATAACATGATAAAGTTATATCTATAATACTACAAGAACTTCCACATGAAAAAACACTATCTGGATCATTATGGAGATAGAAAATATGTATCAAATACATAATTTAAGCAATATTACATTCAGAAAGTAGAAATATAGTGCATTAAAATTTAGGCTATTTACAAGGATTAAACCAAATGAGAACAAGTAAAATTCTTACTGAATGCAAAAATAATGTGGCACTGTAAAAAACTAGACTATATAATAACTTAGCACCAGACTGGCACTTAATTTTTGTGTTAAAGAATATATTTAGAGCTTGGGAATTTATAAAGAATATATTTCTCCAAATTCAGATAAGGATTAGGGGCTGGAAAAAGGTACTGTACATAACAATACTTGCTTAATATGTAGTCCATTAAGAATGGAAGACAATTTTTGTTTCAAGCAAATCCCTA
Organism: Rhinocypha anisoptera; assembly: GCA_011762765.2. NCBI lineage: Eukaryota > Metazoa > Arthropoda > Insecta > Odonata > Chlorocyphidae > Rhinocypha > Rhinocypha anisoptera. Next base: position 760 of record WURS02074977.1, on the reverse strand, counting down.
ACTAAATCCATAAAAAAGTAGGGTATTAGGATTAGATTCATATAGATCTTCAACATAATTAAATCAAGCTGACATTACAAGCAATTAAAGGTGTTTCACAAAGGTTTTGTCAGTGACATAACAAAAAAAACAGGATATGCAAACCAATTTCACTACTTCTTCATAGAGATTAACTGACAAGTGAAAAATTATGTTAATTTTTATTTTCCAAAATTAATATTTCAGGCATGAGTTGGGAGAACTCCATAAGGCAGGAGCAGCAATATGAAATTCCACTAACAGTGTCCTGATGGTGTTAAACCACAATGCAATAAATTATTTGAAAACTGCAAATGCTTATTCCTGCCATTTCAATTTTTTAAGGTTTAAACCAATATGAAAAATGAGATTTGGTGCTTTCCCGGCAAATGATGAAAGTGAAGCCTTCTCAGGTTCTCCACCGGGTCAAGGGCTCCATTTTGGCTGACGTTTCAACTCTCGACTCGAGAATGATATGTACATGTGCCAATAATGCTTCTATGCCGTCGTATAAACAAATTTCCCGGGGGTAGTAGTAGTATTTTTATTTATAGGGTGCTTCGACAGCTATGGTCATTTCGCACTTCTTCAATACATAGAAAAACTCATCTGGACAAACACAACATCCATGCCTTGGGCAGGATTCGAACCCGCGATCTTTGGGTTAGCCGGCGAGCACGCTACCCACCAGGCTAACCCGGTTGGCTCTGGAGAACCCGAGAAGACTTCACTTTCAATATGA
>WURS02074966.1:0-10336 GCA_011762765.2 Rhinocypha anisoptera | reverse complement strand
AATCTTTTCATGTATTGCCTTATTGACGATGTCTATGTTGCCTGCAACCTTTTGGATGAATAAAAATGACTATGACTTTTTGGTCCCCGGCAGAAGTAGTCTTTCATTTTTACGAAACAAGACCACAAAACTTAATGACACTGCAACATAATCGGGAATATTCACGTTGATTTTAATGGCAGTCATCGATTAATTCAGAATTCTACTGTATTGATTTTGCCGTTTGTATTGGCAGCCGAGCAGTTGTTCCATGGAATTACTCTCCCAGCAGAATTAATTTCCTGTCGTGTGACGATTACTACGAAAAATAGCATCATGCATGATTTTCGGACAACAAATTAGACAGTTTGATTTCACATCTTTGCACATAATTTGATTGTTATTCACATGACTGATATCATTTCACAGCACGGCTGTAATACTCAAAAGATTAAAAAGGTCAAAAAAAGCAAATGGATATTTTTTGCGATGTTTATATACGTTGTTATGAACTGCCAATTTTTTGGTTCCATGAACTTCGTAATAATGAGAGTTTACTATACATATTGCACCAGTTTAGGAAAATAAACACTGAACAGGAGCTGTTCATAAGGAAACTATGAGATAAAAATAAGCTGTTATCTTAACATTATCACCTCAAGAATGAAGTGTGGCGGACCACAATGGGTGAGCAATCATTAGTAGAACAATATAGAATTGAAATTTATTGCATATTTCCACAAAACTAAGAGAGCATGACTGATTTCAATGATATTTGTCATTACCTTGACAACACAATGACAATTACTAGGAAGGAAAACTCTATGACCTTAGATAAAAATTGACATGATTATCGATGAATTGGATACATTGCAAAATTGGCATACATGTAGCTAGTTAAAACTCCAACATACAACATATATGAGTATGTGAAGCACATTTACACAAAATAAAACTAATACTTACATCTAAACAATAACAAGGATAATTTTCTTCATAATGGAATTCATCTCAGGTCTCCAACCGGTTAAGTATGGAAAAGTAAGGCTCTTTTCATCTCACAGAAAAATGTAAAGCTTGTAAAATGTAATTTATTACATCAGATGATGATGATTATCTGTCGAATCTGGCATGTTTAAATTTTTCTGTGGAACGAAATCTTAAGTTAACAACTATATTTTGTGCAACCAGTGATTGATGAAAGATCTAATGCTTTCCTGGCATGTGTAAAAACTGTCACATGTAATCGAAACATTGGCTCTAATGGAGACACTCACCCCGTGGAAAACCCAAGAATTTGTTACTAACCAGTGATTATTTTATTATAAATAATAATAGTAGATGCTCAAAAATTCATAAAAACCTTAAAATTAAACCTTATCACCTGATATATGTGAAAAATACCAGGGCTTTTTCGTGGAATTTGTTGATTTACACATTTAAATATATATAATATGCATCAATATCAATTTATTGTAATTTTTAATTTTTTCCCCAAACACAGGGTAAGTAAAATATTTTATTTATATTTTTTATCCTAAACAATTTAAGAAAAAAGTGTTTATTTAAAAATTGGATCGGTCCACCTTTCGCACATACCCCCCATAGGGCCGATAGATCAGCCCGCTGGCACTAGAAGGGTTAACATGGTACATGACCCTAAATGAGTCATAAACGTGGGTCATTATTGCATATAAAGAGAGAAATAGACATTAGAGGCCTTTGAGACGTGGTCCTGGAGAAGAGCAGAAAGAATATTGAGGAAAGAAAAAAATAAGTAATTTAGGTGCTCCAAAGAAAGTCAAAAGGAAGAAGAGAGTTAATGGACATCTTGAAACAAAGAAGAGGAATATGGATTGGACACATTTTTAGAGAAAAAAGTTTATTTCAATGGAAGGAAAAAGGAGCAAAGAATAAACTAGGCTAGAATATTTAGAGGGAGAAGAAACAAAGGAAATCAGCATACGAAGGGGGTAAGACAAGGTGGTTGCATGTCTCCAACACTTTATAACATCTTCAGTGAGGGATTAGTTGAACGAGCCACATAAGAAATAGGAGGAATTGTAGTTGGAAGGGAAAGAGTAAAAATCATTAAATATGCAGATGACCATGCAGTCTTAGCAGAGAGTGAGGAACAATAACAGGAAATGATGGATAGAATTTGTGAGGCAGGAAAACATCTAGGAATGAAAATAAACATTGGGAAGACAAAAGTGATGAAGGTGGCAAAAAAAGAAGGAGCAGTAAAGATTACCATAGATGGAGAAAAACTGGAGCAAGTTTCATCCTCCAAGTATCTTGGAAGTCTGATCAGATGGAATGGAAGCTGCACAAGGGAAATAAGAAGTAGAATCACCCAGGGGGAAAAATAACATTCAATAAAGTGAAACAGTTAATAACAGTCAGGAAAATTAGAATATCATTGAGGAAAAGATTTGCAAAATGATTCATTTGGGGTGTGGTATTGTACGGAGGTGAAACCTTGAAGATCAGGAAAAGAGAGAGAGGAGAAATACTCAAAGGATTTGGAATGTGAATAATTGGAGAAGAATGGATTACGGATCCCGGGGACTGAAAAGGTGAAAAATGAAGAAGTGTTGGAGATAGAATAAATGAAAGAAGAAGCATTATTGTGGGGGTCATAAGAAAGAAAAACTGGATGGGGCATATTTTAAGAAACTAATGTCTGGTGAAAAGATTAATGGAGGGAAGGAAAGGTAGAGGATGAAGGGGACACAATCTGGTAACATACATTAAGATGGGATGATCACACGAACGGTTGTGGGAGGCAGCACAGGACTGGACAACGTGATGGGAGCAGTGTGCAATTGAAACTTGTTCTCGGGAGGATAGATCCACCCAAGAAGAATATTTAAAACAAATCATGGAAGATGTTGGAAAGAAGTGACATGGAAACAAAAATAATGTCAGACAACAGAGAGGGGAATGGAAAAGAAAGATCACGGATGGCAACCAATCAAAAGATGTCGACCAGAGAGAGAGAGAGAGAGGATATTTCAAAATCTTACATACCAAAACCCAAGACGTCCCACGAAAGAAGTCGGTGGAATGACCACTTACCTTTGTGAGCCTGTGAAGCAGGATCTGATGTATTTCCTCCCTCGTGTACGGAGGGAAGTGGATGAGCGTGGGTGGGTGCGTGGCATGGAGGCGTGGGAGTGCACGAGAGGTGAGATCCAGGGCATTGGCGATGCCCACCAGGGAGATGCGGGAGCCGGCGAGGTGGGGCCACCCAAATACCGAATACAAGACATCCTGCTGGCTGGATTTACGAGCACCTCCACCTATCAACAACTGATCCATCTCATCCAGCACGATCAATCTGGAGGGGGCGGAGAAACAAAATAAACATTTAAGGACCATTTGCATAGGTTCAATAGACTATGGCTCAACTTAGTGAAACCACATTATGAACAGGGGAAATTAAACTTGGTTTCAGAAATTTTTAAAAATAAATTGACAACATTAGGTATCATGCACACAGATATAGAATTCAACAGACAGAAGAAGAGGGGATTTTGGTTTAATTATCAATATTTCTAATGTTAACATTTTCCTGAAAAATTTATAGCTTTTTTAAGTCTTATAGCATCAAGTCTTTGTGAAATGATAATTATATATTTTAAAACAACGTCGACAAGGGTCATGGCATTTTCTGAAGTAAAGTTGCAATGCATTGCTCTTTTTGCCCTTTCAATAGCTCTTCGAGAGCCCGAGAATGAATTTGAACTCGTCAAGACTACTGAAAATAAACACCTGATTCTTGGATGCAGAAATTGTAAACAAATGACAATCGATTTGTCCAGCACTAACAACCTTGTAAACATTTGGAAACGCATCTTTATCTAACCAATAGTTACATAACTATATATAATAAAGTCATAATATGCTCTCATAAATTTATGTCAGTTAACTTAAGTGAGAGTAGAAAACTGAGCCTTTAAGCAAGCCTACAAGCCCATAATACCTGAATTATTATCCCAGAGTTATATAAAAAAAAAAACAATTACTGCACACTCCTCATAACTAATAGTGGTGAAGAATCAAAGGACTCCTTCCAGGCAACATCCTGGTTTGCTTACATAAGTGAAAATAGACTGAAGGTGTTAAATGTTACTTCATGTCTTGCTTCAAAAATGTTGACAAATCAACCAGCTGCAGGCAATATTAGTAAAGCAGTAAATTTTGTCAGTGAATGTACACCAAAGATTGCTACACTTGGAGTCACCATCTTGGCTATTCATAAAAACCAAAGAAAATCTTCAATTAGCCCAAGACATAATGGATGGTGTAGATTGTTTAGAACTGGTACATCAAGAAGCTGATCTAGCATTATATTTGCATTTGATTGTGAGCTGTGTGTGGAAAAGAGCAAGAGTTGGGTGAATACAATGATGGTGACCCAAAAGGATATTGTGTATGGGAGATGATAATGCTGCTGCCAACTCCTAGCAATAGTTTGACATCATGGTTAGGAGGTGAAAAAATGTCCACAGAAGTGAGAGACTATATATATATGACCATTGATTAACAGACAATGAGGAGTTGATGGTGTCGGCCGTTACTTGGTGGAAACGAATCATCGTAGCGAAATGAAAAAACCAACTTGGTCAATTTCCACAATTAATTCTTCGAGACTACCCAGGTTTCGACTTACAAAGTCATCATCAGATAATACAGATGTATTACCTGATGATGACTTTGTAAATCGAAACCCGGGTAGTCACCAAAAATAAATTGTGGAAATTGACCAAGTTAGTGTTTTCATTTCGCTAGGAAATGAGGAAGATAGAAATACAATATCAGACTGTTACCTAGACTCCTGATTATATATGAAGGTTTTATTGTAAAGTAAGCCTTTTAGTGCCACCCTCCACCAGCTGGTAAATGTGAAAAATGCCAGGGCTATTCCGTGGAATCGATTTTCACAAGTAAAAATATATGCAATATATATATTTTTATCAATGTGCAAAAGTTAATTTTTAATTTAAAATCCAAACACTTGCACGATAAGTAAAATATTTTATTTTTGTCTCCTATGTGGAGGTCACCTCCACCTTAAAGGCTTCTTCTCACACTCACGATCTCCCTTGAATCTCAACTGTTCCCTTGATGCGCGTAACGTTGTCAACAAAACACTCAGTTGTGGCTTTCCCCACAAAAAAAAACATTACAAGCGAGCAAACACAAATCTTGCCCTTCAACAAGTCACTAATGTAAAAACTTTAACAAATACTTTCAGTAGTATCTTGAATTTAACTGCACCCTTTTTCAGTTTTTGACCACACAAACAAGTAATACTAATGAAAACCACCAGGGCAGTATTGTAACAAACAGTATTGTACGTTATTAGATATTGTCTGGCAAAGCAATAGGACCTTTTGCCTACAAAATGATTTCACTATTTATGGCCCAGGTTCCTACCTTAGGCAAACAAAAAAACTGAGAAAAAAATCATTAACTGCCAAAAACAATGTCCTCAATGTAAATGAAACAGCCCAAATATTTCAAATTCATAAATTAGGAGAATTATTTTGAAAGAACGATGCAATTGGATAATATTTAAAAATAAAATCATAATGGTTGCAATGGCAACTTCACACCATGCACAAGTGTCATTTCAGTAACTGGTAAAGTTAACTTTAAAATACAATTTGTAATATATATACATATATCAATTACATTGTAATGTAAAAGCTTTCAAAGGCATCTGAACAAGGGCAAACCCAAGGTAAAGTAGGTTTGTTACAGTGATGAGTGTAACTGGCAGTTATCAAAATCACACACACTTGAGATAAAACATTATAGAGGTGCCCCCGCCCATCACTTTCTGAGGAATGTACGTAGTTAATAAAAAGTAAAAATTCCATGGAAAAACGTTATGGATTCCCCCAGGGATTATTTTCAAACCTTGCACTGAAAAGTTCCTTGAATTTATCACAATGGGGTTGATTGTTTTAAAAACAAATGCTCATCATATAGTATAACGATTCCCAATCAAAGGGCATCCAAATCAGAATTATACTGCAACTTATTATGAAAAACACAAAGTTCTTCTCTATACAATGGAACGGAAAGTTAAACTGAAATACATTTATTACAGGTACCCACTACCCCATTCTGGATCCCTTGAACTTACATCCTCCTCCTGGAACGGGTAACAAGGCCTTCCACTTTTGAAATCCACTCTTTTTCAGTTCTGGCTGTCACTTTTGGATCCAAAGCTCTAGCAACATGAGGGTAAATACTCGATGCCACCTTCATAGATGTGCAGTTCAAATATAAGCATCTAAAGTTGTCTCGAATCTGAGAAATAAACAGAATGCCATTGAGTTATTCTTTAAACACCATGCACCATTGAAAGGGAAGGCTAATCAATAAAATTCACTTAATATTAATCAACGCCTATTAAAGAATTTAATTTATGAAACACTGTTGGCTATAATATAATAATTTTGTAATCATGCTTAGATATTGCGGTAATTCCGAAAGAGGACATGATAATGCAAATAATGTTAAACTCACCTTGGCATCCTCCAAGATACGACTGAGAGAGGCAGTCTTTCCTGTGCCAGGAGGGCCAGAAACATATATGGTCGTCGTCGTTTCATTCTCGATACAAGAATGCAATAACGACAATAAATGGCAATATTGTTCCTCCCTTCCTATAAGGGCGCTACACATTTCGTTGGAATCTGCGGCTTCAGACGATGTCGAGGATGCACCAAGTGCAATTCGAGCAGCACGATATTTACACACTAAAATTTCAATTTGAAAAAAATATCAATTTAATACAAAGCAAAGAGGATGCTGAACATACAAATAGTTTAAGCATTTCACTATCATCACCTTGATCATCAACGAAAAGCTTTTTAGGCTTCAAACCAGGGTCTTTCGTCTTTTCATCGCTCTGTTCTTTTAGCTTCAACTTCGTCCGCAAATGTAAATCGACTGTACGTTCTTTGTCACCTGTTGCTGGCTTCCGATTTCGTTTTGGTGAGCAATCTTCCGTGCCGTAAAATTAACATAAACATTATAAATGAACAGTATTTATTCTCACTAAAATCGGAAATTTTGGAGTAATTGTTAACTTATAACATAATTAATTATATGATACTAACTTACCGCCACCTATTTCAGATATGTGAATAGAAGATTTCCGTTTAACATTTCTGCAAGAAGAGGAGGAGCAGGAGAGTGTTTCTCCAATATTTTCCACGTCGCTATCACTAGTCGAGTCTGTCTCTTCACGTCTTGAAAGTATATGTTTTACATTACGTGAAATTTTGTTGGGCTTCCTTGCGACAGTTTCACATTTTTCGTCACTACTGCACGCTTTAGCGCAGTTCCTTTTCTTGCGAACACAAAACTTTATTTTAGATTGAGAAAGAGACATACTTCTCGAACCCTCAAAAACTTCAGGTAACGCCAATCCTATAATAATACGTTGATTACACTTTTGGTACAGTCAATGACTCAGACGAATAGCTGCTACGATTGCCTCATCTTCTTAACTGAAGGGAGCTAGCAATATACCCAATACATTCAATTCCCTCGTCAAAAACTACCGAACTAAGCCGAATTGAACTAGAACTAAGCAGAACCGCTGACACGGCAGCTTGCGGCAGCTGCACAAACGATCGCGCGGGAAAAGTTCTACTTTGGTACTCTGGTGCTGCCATCTGACGATAAGATGATGAAGATTACGTGTATCGGTATTTGACGTATTTGAGGTATTTATAGCCATTTATTAGAGGTATTTGCTTTGATATTTATTTCTGGCAAGAGATAAATACAAAAGTAAATGCCGATACCAATAATCTTATTAATTTTTAATGGAGTTCGTAAAGATAGCATGGAAATGAAAATACAAACATTAAATGATAAAAACTATAACACCATTTTCACCGGTAACAGACCCTTTTAAATATAAATTAATTGCTTTACGTTTTGTCAACGTATGTTAAAACCATAGTTTATCCTTAGTACACTACCTCCTCCCGTCAGTCGGCGTTATTACCGCTTTCCATATAGCTGCCCTTAAGGAATAAAGTTGACGAATTAAAATTCTCTTTCATTTGCTATTGGTATCATTAGAGAACTCGATATCTTTATTTAAACCTGCCTTTAATCCAATGGTCAATTTCCTTCCAGTTAAAAATTACAATTATGCAATTTTATGAAAATTACCGCATTTGCCAAAGGTAAATATGGCAATCTTTCATATCTCTTCATATTTCATAGCAAATCTTTATTTATTCTGAAAGATATTTACAACTAGGAGGGCTATTCCGAAACACCGCATGTGGTATCCCAATAAACGTCGTTGCAGACGGTACCGACCGTCACTTTGCTCCATAAGCTCCAGAGCGATTGCGAACGAGTATCCGTCGGTCTGTACCGACAGTTAGGGGCCATAATTTATTGACCACCTCGACCCATTGCCTTTATGAGTTAGATAGTTTACATCGATTGTATATTATATGTAGCTGCAAAATGAGACGCATCGATTGCAAAAGAAGTTTTACCTTAGAAATATTGCGTACTTATTTTTCATCGGTAATGTTAAAGAATTGAAAGTAATAAAATCACTGGAAGAACTAATTTGCTGGAAAAATAACATTGGAAAAACTTTTTTCCTTCTCGATGCCTCCTCTGAAATTTTTTGCTCTAATATATATATATATATATCAATTATTTGTAGTAATTCGCCTACCGGGTTAGGTTGGTGGGCAGCGTGCTCGCCAGCTACCCCAAAAGTCGTGGGTTCGAGTCCCGCCCAGGGCATACATATCTAATACTCCCATTATAAGCCATACCTGATGACTCATTTGATGGTACAATAAAGTACATCGAAATTAATAAAATATATTATTGTACAACTTAAATTGCCACTGTATATCAGGTTTGTAAAGCATCTTCTTGTCAGTTGAGGAGCGGGGAGGGTTGAGCTCAAGCAACTACTTCTTTTTGGTATCGTGACGGATTGGGAGCCGATAGTGGGCCCTTGACTGGGTTAACTAAGCCCCTTCGGCAATAAAGTGGACCGATTTACATGGAAGAATCTTTTATGTAAAGAAAACTTCTGTACCAAAAATTACCATAGTGCGGAATGGAAATGAAACGAAAGAGAAAATATTTTCAGGCAGGATGTTAATCCATAAAACAATTGATGAAGGTCAGGGATTAAGCAAGGAAAATCTATCAAGGTGGGAACTGCAAGGAAAACACTGGCACCAGTTTGTGTTCAAAATACCGACTCTTAATACTATAACCAGAGAGAGAGAGAGGCTTCAAACATAAGGCATTAATTTCCGAATGACCTCTTGGAATACTGCTAAAATGTCCTCTTTTTGTTACATTCAACTTAGCAGTTAGATTACCTTTCATCATCAACAGATATTGGAGATGGAATAAAGCGAGATGCAAACGCACATTGGTATTATTTTTTATATTTAACGGTTGAGTAGTTTTATAGGAGAGAATTATGCGGATTTCATGAGGGAATAAGTTTGGAAGAAGCTGGTCCAATCCAACCTGAAGCTGTACAAACACCTACCTTAACCACAGTTAGATTAGCTTCCATGAAGTTAATTGCATAATCAAATAAGATTTCGAGATAGATGGAACAGGATCTCATTAGTTTCAGGGTACGCTACAATTCTGTTCTTCCCTTCCATGCCCCCCTATCCAGCTTTTGAAGTATATGAGTATGAAGACATAAAAAGTTCAAAATATTCAAAAATAAAATCGGGACTCCACTTGATGGGAAAGGATGGACGGCTGCAGTGAACCAATCTTTGGATTGAAGCACTGTGTAATGTGTAATGTAACTCATGCAATTTCTACAGTTTGGGGGATATATGTTTGGTGCAAAAATGTTGCAAGTAAGGAAAAGAACAATAAGAGGCATTGCAGCCAAAAGTATAGTGACGTACTAACTATAAATGCACCTAGCCGTTGTGCAATCAATACCTTAGACATGACAAGAGATTCGGATTCTGACGATGGACATTTGGAGCATGTGTCGATAGCCAGTGGATTTTGCCGTAGGATGACCCATGATGGACGGAATGATGACCAATGGAGTTTTCTTGGAATCCCTTTCCCACTATAGGAGTAGTAGTAAAATATTACGTAATAAATTCCCCATCAAAACCTATATCTATATATATATATATATAAATATTGCCCCCTCATGGCCTCCCTACCTCGCTCCCATGGCAGTTGTCTCAGTAAAAATGTTATATATCTCCTCTCCTGCAACCTCTGCCCAGCATTCTACATCGGCGAATGTACATCCCCCTTATCCATCAGAATGAACAATCATCGTTTC
>WURS02074965.1:0-24560 GCA_011762765.2 Rhinocypha anisoptera | reverse complement strand
CTCTCTCTCTCTCTCTCTCCCTCTCTCTCTCTCTCTCTCTCTCTCTCTCTCTCTCTCTCTCTCTCTCTCTCTCTCTCGCCACCGGACTCTTTCAATTTGCTACTATTTGATTTGCGTATTAGTCTCTTTATGATGGCCAATTTTTCACTTGTTTTATTTATTTTTTTAAATATAAATATAATAAATAAATTTTAGATTTGAATTCAAATCTAAACCAAAAGCATTATATCTCTATAGTTTTATTAACTGTTTGATTATCAACTGACTTTTTGCTCAAAGTAAAGTTAGTTTTAGAAAGACATTTTGAATATTAAAGATTGTATTATTATTATTATATGTAAAGTTTATAAATTACGTTGATTTAGTTTTTTAATTAAAATTTGAATTTAATTCTATTGGGACAAATCAAGAATGTGGAATTCTCTATGCAAATCGATTAGATTGATCAATTGTTTAATTCAGCATTTGGAGAGTGTGGGCACGCTTGGCTTGTGCATGTCGCAGTTTCAGTCGACGCTTGACGGTAGCAATTAGGCAATTATATCGTCGGTTAATAATAATAATTGCATAGGCAGAAGAGCGAAGCAGGTGGAGTAGTGAGTGAGCTTTAAGTGAAATTATCTCTTGGATTTTCTCTTTTTTTCTCTCTCTTAACACACGCGCCAAACAAGAGACAGTGTTACTGTCTCTTAGCTTGCTGTTTGCTACTTCTTTTCAAATTCAGTCAATGGACTCTATTTTGAGGCATATCGCACGCGCTTAAGTCAAAACAAGCTCGCGCGCGGAGAGTCGACAAGCGTGCTTCTGGCTGGGCCGGGTGTCGCTGAAGAGAAATGGAGTGGAAGGGCGAAGGAAGACAAGCCAACAAGGAGGATCGAAGTGATGAGAGTGGGACAAATTGGCCCTCGCCAGAGTGGAGAGAGTACGCCGTGTGCCACTCAAAAGCGCGATTGTCTGGTTGGTGGTGGTCCAGTAGTGCGCGAGATGCGAGCCCAATCACCTTCCCACTAGCTCACTCCACCGATCTTAGCCATGCTTGTGTTGTGACCAGTGCTCTGTGTGCCTAATTCTCCCTCAACCAATCACTGCCTTCACTCCTCAACTCGACCATAACCGATTCCACTGTTTGAGATCACTCTTGTTGATTGAAGACATAAGTCGCTCTTCATCTTCACTCACAATGATTCGCTTTACACGGTTATTGATTCTGCTGTACCTCGTCGATCTGATTTCGGCCAACGGTAAGTGATAGTGATAACGATGGTGGTAGTGATTGTCTCATTTGTGAGCATAAAGCGCTTCAGTGAATTGTGGTTAGTGAGCCAAATCTGATAAATGAACCTTTTGTTAGGTTCGCCCATTTTGGTCAAGATGAGTGGTGATAAGAAAGGAAAGAAGAAAGGTGGCAATCTGTAAGTGAATCGTCACCCTTAGTCTAGGTTACGCTAACTATTTGTAATTTTCATTATAGTATTCTAATCTCTGGAGGCAAGTGTGGTAGCCCTACTCTGATTAAAGGTGGTGGCGGAAAGAAAGGCGGCGGTGAAATGTGAGTCTACCGATTCTTTTTGCCGTCACTTGTCTCACTGACATCGAATCGATGTCTTTTTCCTCTTTGATAGGATCCTGGTAGGTGGTCAAGGCCACTGCGAGGAGAAGTCCAAAGTGCATGTGGTAAAGCAGATGGTACCTGTACCTTATTACGTGCCCAAGCCAGTCTACAAATATATAATGCGTCATCACTACATACCTGTGCGCCAGGTAGTGGTCAAGACAGTTCCAGTTCCGTACCCAGTGAAAGTAAAGAAATATGAATATCACGACAAATATGACAAGTATGATAAGTCTTACAAGTACTCGTCCGACTCTGGCTATGGTGATACATACAACAGTGACTATAGCAGTGGAAGCAGCGGCACTTCCGACGCGAACAAATACTATGGACCCGGCCAGTATTCTAGTTCTTCAACTGGTTTAAGTTATAACGACGCCTCCAGCGGCACGGCATCCACTGGCATGACCGACACATCTTCCACTGCTTACAAAAGACCTTCCATGTCTTCTTATGATTTGTCTGCCTACTCAACTGCAGCTAGCACCAGCAAAGCCATGATGGGAGGAATGAGTTCTGGCATGGGTCACGGCACTGGCATGGGTCACGGCACTGGCATGGGCCACGGAGCTGGCATGGGTCATGGACCTAGCATGAGTCCAAGCATGGCACCACCCGGATCGCTTGGCTCACTTGCCGGTGTAAATCTCAAATCCGCTGCTTCAGATAACTACTACTTTGAGGCACATAAACCTGGCTACGATCCAGCATCAATGGCAATGGAGCCCTACCCGACTGATCCTAGCTACGTGGGTAGTGCACAAGCCAGTGCTCCAATGGATCCATCTTACGACTCGTCCTCTGGTGGTTCGGGCGTTCGACTTTACACACCAGTTTATTCTGGTCCCAATGGACAGCTTTACACCAGCGGTCAACTGTACGGTTCAGACCCAAGTGGCACATCTTACATGAACACACCCTCTAACGAAACCTCAATGTCATCTTACCTGTCGAACCCAATGTACCCCACTGCGGATGCGAGTAATCAAGCAGCGAGCCTGAGCGCGGAGAGCCCCTATGCTTTCTCTTCGCTGCGTACATCTCCACCAGCCAGTTTCTCTCCCACACCATCCTCTAAATCGTCCAGTTCGAGCACCAACAAGAATACTGCTCAAAGTAAGATCTCTGCGTTGGTCAAGAAGAGTTACAAGGCAGAAATTGAACGCGCCAAAAAGCTGATTACAGACCAATTCAGTGGCACAAAGAGTCCAAAGTAGACGAATGCCAACTGTGCCGAGCCAGCCACTGCCCAACTCGAAACCACCTGATAGTCCATTCGGGTCTCGGGCCTAGCACTGAACGTGCGTCAATTGCATCAGCCACCATGTCCTAACACGCTCCTCTCACACTCCCATCATTGCTTTTCTTTTTGCCTTTTTCTAATCGTACCTTTTCTCGACTTTTTGCAGTCTCCTCCAAATTTTGTTTTGAATAAGTCATTGTTTTCACAATTTAGTCACAATTTACACGTTCAAAATTAGCCATTTTTGTTTGTATAAAAAACAACAATCATTTACACACACACATACATAAACTTTTGGAACAAAATGCATGAAAACCTCATCTGAACCATGATCTTCATCACTCATATTTAACTTTTGAGTCTCGCTTAAATATGTATTATGTTCATTTTCTTGCTTTTTTATTATCTATATAAAAGCTGCTATTCTTGTCAGTCAACATTTTTATTTTTTTATAATATAAATAAAATTTTAAACTTAAATTCCTGTTGTTCAATATTTAAATACTTTGTAGTCTTACTTAACGATTAGTTAACTCAAAAGTGTTTAGTTTTTTTAGCAATTCGCAAATTCTAAGAAGAATTCATGAGAAAAGAAAACCGAAAATTTTTAAATAAAAATTTTTACTCGGATTTATGAATGTACAAATCAGTAGATGGGATTAAGTAAATATGAAAAAATTAGCTGCAATAGCATTATGTTCACTGGAATTAGAACCGGTCCAAGACCATCTAAAAGACCATAAAGTTCAATGATCGAGTAATGAGATATTCGAAGGTAACTAGTGCAATTCACCTTTCCCATTGAACTCTATGGCTTTTTCATTACTTAAACTGGTTTCAATTCCAGTGTTAATGGCGGTCGGTAGCTAATTTTTGGGCATATTTACTTAGTACTCCCCTACAAACGAAAGCTTTCAATTTGTCCGACATTTCGATTGGTTTCCTTCGGAAACTCAGCTTGTCTCACCAACCGAAAGAAACTTTCCATAAGAGCAACTACTTTCAATTGCTTGTCAGATCACCTGCTACAAGCAACAAGCCTGTTCAAGAAAAGACCTCCGTTATAAATCGGCATAGAGCACTAGCATAGACCCCTGGCCTTTACACTCCAAAAAAGACCTCTTTGTACTGCCAAGTTTCTCCCTTGTTGCCTGTACTATGACTTTATAAAAGGATCGCAGGAAAAGCTAACCCAGTGTATTTTTTACATAAAATTCCGGGAAGTTTCTTTTAAAAAACAAAGTAACGTTTTTCTAGAAACTTTCTTTTGGGTTGGCTTTTCTTGCGATGCCTAAAACTATTTATAAAGTTTATATTACAAATGAAAAGTATAAAGTAACTGTTTTATTTTTTAAATGGAAATAACTCGATATATATAAAAACATGTTTATAGTAAATAATCAATGTAGCAATCACGACAAAATATTTTTAAATGTTTGTGAAAGAATCAAGACAAAATGAAATAATTTATAAGTGAACAAAAACAAAATATATATGTATATAATTAAAAATATATATGAATATAATAATAAATAAATCAATCAATACTTTAAAAATGTATATGTAATAATTGTAGCAAAAAAAACTTAAATGCGCAGGCGGAGAGGACGAATTTCATTGATCAGGTCGTACATCATCAGTTTGGCCAAAATCACGTTAAACTGTGAAGAATAAAATTAATACATTTCGAAATTTGAATAAAGATTTGCTAACTTACCGCGTTGCCCAGAATGTAAAACTTACACGGAGGCGAGTAGGGCTTAGGGCTCACAATCTTCACAGTGGCCGCTTCCTGAATGTCGATCACCTTTCGACCACGATTCTGAAGAATCTTGGGCACCAAGTTGGGCTCGACCTCAACCTCCTCTCTCACCTGGCCGGGCATTGGTGTTATAGCCACAACGTACTGGAGGAGAAAATCAAATCCAGTTCGTACAATGATCTTCATCGTCAGCAAAGTGTCAATGGGACGAGCACCCGAAATTTTAAAGTAGCCATTGATCTCGCCAATTCGATTGTCACTTCGGTTCATGACACGAGGAGACCAGATCTCGGTCTTGGTGAACGCTTTGATGGCATTCACCACACAGCCATTGCGTCCTGTTAGAAAAATGTATCAGTGGTGGAAACCTACCCCCAGTCCATGTCTCATCATATATTACCCACGATACGTGCTGAGATGTCGGCACGAAAGATCCACAAATTAGCTTCGTAAGGTGGGCTAGAAAAACTTCCAACCAAATGAACTCGTTTGACAATTCCGGATTGGAGAAGATCGCGTTCAAAGTACTGATACTCTTGGCACCAAGCCGGAACGCAAGTTACGTTGGGCCCAATGTTGTAGACCCGTTCGAAACTGTGTTCAAGAGCAATTAAGTCCATCATGTTGTTGAGTGGGTGGTTTGGTTCGCAGTGAGAAAGAGAGAGAGATGAGCCGAGGAATTGAAGTGAGATTGTGTGGACAGAGATGAGTCCTTTTTATACCGAATCAGGACAAGTGGTCGCGACAGTTAGGCGCTAGTGGCCAGTCGCGCGCTCGACCACCTCTCCCTATTGGCTATGAAGCGAGCCCCTCACCCCCAACCGCCACTTTCACTTTCACTTTCTCTCTCTCTCTTTCATCTCTCTCACTCACTCTCCCTCTCTGTCCACTCCGTACCCAAGTCTTTTCTTGGAAATGCAACTTTGTTTAAAAATTAAAATAAAATTGCCGAATTTTCTAGTTCCATCCAACCAAATAATTAACTACATATACAAGTACCAGTATTAGATATGGCTTCGAGGGAGCATTCAAATAATAATATGGTAGCTGGACCCAAGCAACAGGTGCATGGGTAATAGATGAGAATGATACGAACCACGTCAGATTGGAATGGCGCCTAAGTGTCGCGCGCGCTGTGGCGAGTTGGCGCGGCGGAGAACAAACCATATATAGATCTAACTTGATGACGTGTACTTTTGCTCAACTCTAAATCATAGAGCAAACATTAAATCAGCACTACTATCTTTTCTTTTTATTATTTTTATTATAAAATTTTCTCGAATTCTGTTTTCCAAAATATCAAAGGCATCATTTGAGCATTGTTAGGTGAGAGAGGATGTTCATACTTTTGACTATACAAATAGGTGATATGTGCCCGACGCCTAATAATTAGCCCTAATTGATGTGATCAAATAATAAAAAAATTGGGTAAAAAACACTTTGCGATGAAACACTAAGTTGTTGTTAATCCTATTTAAAAATTGTCTATTCAAAATTTCAAATTAGTACATTTAGATTTGTTTCCCCGATCTAGAAGATTTAATGAAAATAATTTATTTTTATTTTTAGAATTTGAAAAATAAGTCTTGATTTCAAAATATTATATAAACACATGTAGATTAAAATGGAGTAAAGTCTAATATTTAAGAATTCAGGTTTGAACTTTCAATTTCAAACGGAATTTGCAAATTTTGCATTAGTCATTAGATTAAACTTTAAATGTGGATTAGTTCGATTAAATGTTGATCAAATCGAATCCGAATTGAAACGAATTGAGGGTGTCGATTTGAAAAGTGAGGCTCACACTTGAGGCCACTTGACGCGATGAAACTGTCGCGCGGCGCCGAGTCCAGACATTCTGTCGCGGCTCGCTGTCGCGCTCACTTCACTCACTGTACTGTGTGCTACCACTGGCGCGGCTTTTCTCCCACCGCCAGTGCTATTCCAAGGAAAGCTCTATCGACCAATCATCAAAACGGCAAAATTTAAATCAAAAAACAAAAATGTAAAGTTTTGATTGTACTTTATAAAGTATTATTATAAAGTATTTACTTTACATTCTATAGAAATTCTATTCAACCCGTCCAACATCCAAAATGATTAATACACTCTAAATCATATTGGCTGTTTTTAGTAAAAATTTTATACTTGTATATGAAGAAAGTAAAATTTTACTACTATAACAGTCAAACACTCATAGTAACTAAAATACTGTGGTAAAGCTGTCTTAACCCTTTCGATCCCAAAGATTATCAGTAAAAGATAAGTCTTATATCGCT
The DNA here is from genome assembly GCA_011762765.2 of Rhinocypha anisoptera. Lineage (NCBI taxonomy): Eukaryota > Metazoa > Arthropoda > Insecta > Odonata > Chlorocyphidae > Rhinocypha > Rhinocypha anisoptera. Next base: position 17,664 of record WURS02074965.1, on the reverse strand, counting down.
AATAATTAGCCTAATTGAATGTGCGGGACACATACGTCCCGATAGCGCCGAAGCGAAAGGGTTAAGCGGCACCCAAAATCAAATCTGATTTAGAATGTCAATGTATATAGTTTTAAAAATTTAAATTGTTTTATTTCTCATAATCCCTCTCAATTCTAGATTTATCTCCCTACCTAACCCTTTCTTTCTCTATTTTTCACGTCTTAACTTCATGGAATCATGAATAGCTTCGTGAATCTGCAATTTTTTAATGCTTTGACTAAAAATTTGTGAAACAACGGATTTTTAAGTTAAGCATTTTTTATTTTGAAAAATTATGATCTCTATAATTTTGTGAATTCTAATTTTTATTCAAGTGTCTATTAAAATCTCTACTTATCTCTTTCCCTTTCTTTATCATTTATTTATCAGTTTCATTCTACTCAGATCACCACTTTTTCTATCCGTTTCTAGCCGATTAATCGAATTCGAATTCAGAACATTAGATTGCGATCTTCGACCTATCCAGAAAAAAAAGAAGAGAAAAGTGGAGACCAAGTAAGCTTCAAGGCCAATTGGATTAGCTTGGCGTAGCGACAGGTGGCGAAGATGCAGTGAGCCGAGTGAGTGTTTTGGCTTGCACCAGAACAGTCAGCCCGAGGCGCCTTCATCGATCACCGTTAACCCAGATGTGCACACCCTCGTCACCTTTCTCCTTTCTCTTTTCTCTCTCTTTTCTTCTTAGCTATATTTTCGTTTGACACGTTTGTTTGTGTGGCTCGCGCAAACATACCAATTATGACCGAGAGAAGACGAGACGACAAGATTGTTCCATGTCAGTGACATATCTCAGTCAGAGAGACATCTTCGAAACAAACAGTGCAATGTGGTGAAATCGATGTGCCAATGCTGTGTGGCTATCCAATTCCTGGGATGATAGGCACAAATGAGTGACTTTAGTAAAATCTTCCGCAAATTATGTTGAGGTACCGATATATATATAAGCTTAGTGCTTGAGTATGCCTCAGAACAAGATCATCACGGTGTGGTGGAAACACAACAAGAGTCAAGATGACGATCTGGACTAGCACGGTGATATATTTCACCATCATCACCACTTTGTTCTCACTCGCCATGACTAAAAAAAGTGATTTCAGTAAGTTGTCAACTTTCTTCATTAGTACCTTTGTTGTTGATAGAATAATTTGTCATCACTTGTGTCAACTTGTGTCATACAGTGATGATCCCGATGGGTGGTGGTGCCAGTGCTGGCTATGGTGATGGAATGTTGATCATGCGAAACGGGGGATCTGGTGGCGATATGTAAGTGCTTTGTTTGTTTTTCGAGTTAGAGACAAATAATGAAACTAATTTCGGTTCAATTTTAATCCAATTCGAATTCAAAATTTTTTTTGTGTTTAATCTAAAACCCAAACAGAAATTCTTAAAAAATCCTGTCTGTCCTTCAATAATCTTACACATATCGGTCTCAGAATTTCCGTTCGGGTTCATACGGACATTTGATTTTTTTAAAAATTGCATTAGGACTTCCAAATTTGGCCCATATTTGGAGTAGTTTAATAATTACTGTTGGAAATGATCTAGGTTGATTGCCGGTGGACCATGCATGCCGTTTATGTTCAAGTCGGGCAAGAAGAAAAAAAGTGAAATGTAAGTTGAGAATTTTTTAAAAGAAAGTTTTGACTAATCTTTGAACTTGTCTATCAAGGATGATGATGACCGGTTCTTGTGGTGGAGGAGGTGGCAAAGGAGGTGGTTATGGCGGTGGATATGGCGGTGGAGGCGGTGGTTATGGCGGTGGAGGTGGTGGATATGGCGGTGGTGGCAACAAAGAATCTACTGAGAAGCTTCACAAGGTCCAAGTGTTCTTCCCGATGATGGACATGATGGGTGGCTATGGCATGGGTGGTGGTGGCGGTTATCCCATGGGTAATCATCCCATGCCTGGTGGTGGTGGCGGTTATTCAATGGGTAATCATGCCATGGGTGGTGGTGGCGGCGGTTATGCCATGGGTGGCGGTGGTGGCGGAAGCTATGCCATGTCCGGTGGTGGCGGTAATTACGGTATGTCTAATGGCGGCAATTATGCCATGGGTGGAGGTGGAGGTGGCGGTAGCGGTTATGGTCGCCGCAGACGTCGACGGAACATCAGCACCATGTGAACCTTCAACTATTTCAATTTCAATTTCAATTTCAATCTATATAAGCATACTCATTATTTTACTTGATCTCTTGGCTATCCATATGAATGTAAATCTATTATTATTATTATTATGTCACCAATGAAGGTATGCTTAAATTGTTATTTTTAAAAAAAGATTTCAATATTAATCTGATAAGATAAGTTATGAAAAATTAAATTTGAAATCATATGATAGAAGGTTTATTTAACAATTATAATTATAATAATTTTATTATACATAAAGTGTAAAAGTAACCTTTATTGCAATACCTGGTACATTGAGGGTCTTTTTGTCTGTCTGTATCGATCTTCTTTCATAAACTTTCTTTCTATCTCTCTTTCTGTAAATTCAATGCAAAATAAATTAAAATATTTTACAAAGTTTTCCCATAAACCATTGACGATATTAAAATATGGCACGAATAAACTCCATCAAAGTTTTCGATTTCAAACATTTCACATCAAACATCGTCAAGAAAAAAATACATTACAAGTTTTAAAATTAAAAATTTTTATTTTTAAAATTGAAATAATTATATATTAATAATAGAAGAGCAATGGAATATATATAGAGAGAGTGAGAGAAGACAAATCATATCATCATCATTATTATTATTATTATTTTTATCTCATATAAATTGTCTTATTGTGTTCTGTTATTTTATTTGTCATTTATAATTATTATTTTTTATTATTGTTTAAAATTGAATTGAATAATAATCAAATGTCTTGTCACAGCAAAAAATGACCAAAGCGAGAAAAGTGAGAAAGAGAGATGGGAAAACGGGGAGAACTTTTGAAAAGAGAAAATACAACCAACAGTGGTGTGGTGAGGTGGTGAAGTAGGGTGTGGGTGTGGGTGTGGTGTCAAAGGTGGTGGCACAGGCTTCCTCACAACATGCAACTGCGATCCTGCTCAGTGGAGTGAGGTGAGATGAGGGCTGTGTGTAGGTGACAAGTGATGAAGGAACACATCGAGGAGAGAGAGAAAGAGAGTGAGTGATGAGAAGAGGCAAAGCAGGTGAGAGTTGAGTTGGGATTGAGAGGTATGTCTGTAACAGTTACACGAGTAGAGAAAACACCAAACCTTACTACCTTTGAAACATTGAACATCATCATATATAAAAGATATAAAAGTCAACAATCCGAGTTAAGTTAGAAATTATGGATCTTTTTTTGAGATGTTTCTCGTTGGAAAGAAGAAGATTTCAAAAACTTTCTTCTTCCGTTACCGGTAGACCTAATTCGCTAAAGTGAGAAAGAGAGAAAGAGACAGGCAGAGTGTTTCGTGGAACAACCGAATCGAGATGGCAAAACAACGAACATCAGTGCACACAAAGACAAAAACAATGCTTCATTTCCAATTAAGAAAAGAGGAAGAGTAAAGATATGTGGAAACCTTGAAACCTTTGCCTTGATTCTTCACACTTCATCTGATGGTTAATGTTTAGAAACTTCTCAGGAAAAATAGGTGCCATCAACTCAACTCATAGGTCTTATTCGGTCTGAATCAATCCAAAAGAAGAAGAAGAAGAAGAGAAAAAAACAACCATGAAGAGAGAACAGATATATCATCAACACGAGGAGAGAAGAGGAAAAAAAGAAGAATCAAATAATACACAAAATATACAACAATCATAAGAAATCAATATAAAGAGAGAAAAGATAACAAACAAAAATAATCAAAAGAAGAGAGAGAGAGATAAGAAAAAGGGGAAGGAAAGAAAGGGCTGTAACCAAAATGACAGCATCTCAAAGTGATGTAGTTGTGTTTTATATATAGATATATTATAAATAATACACAGAGTGATCAGAATCAACATATCATTATTATCAAGATCAGAGAAACACACAAAAAATTATATAATAATAATAATAATGAGACAAAAGTTAAATAAGCACATGAAAGTTACAAGAGAGTTGTGTTGGTGTATGTCAGGATGTGTGTGTTGTGTACAGTGTGAATGTGTTTGGGAAGAATCGCAGAATTGACAAAACATCAACCAAAAATTGAAGATTGAGAGTAAGAGAAAATGAAGAAAAGAAAAAAATAACACAATTTTTTGCACAAATCGCTTCAGAACACAATCAGTAGTAAAATTGTTAATAAAATAAAAATTAAAAAAATTATAAATCGTCACATACTTTTGAAACATCGTGTTTTGTAGACTGTTTTAGTTTATATATAGAGAGATTTGTATTTTTCCAATTTTAATTTGTTTTTAATGACCAACAAAAAAAATGCACAAAAAACATAACACACACGGAGATTAAATAAATAATATCGACACAAACGGGAAAAAGGGGGAAGAAAGGTGGAGGGCAAAGTTTTGCTCAAGACGCGCACACACCGAGAGAAGGTATCAAAACAAAACAAGATGAATATGTATAGTGGAAGGGGGCATGGAAGGTGATGGTGCTCCAGGCGATTGGTGCTATTGGGTCATGCAGACTTCCTTTTTTCTAAAGGTCTGAGGGTCTCACGGGGTTTCAAGCAAGGTAAGGTGTTGCAGCTTGTACATATATATAGTACTTCATCCATCATATGATTGAACACACTCTAGAAGGCCAATTGCGAGCCAGACGCCTGTCGAGTGGATCGATGCAGGTGACAGTTTTGCCATTTGCCGTCCTTGCGCAGCCACACTCGGGTCTCCTCTGATTGCTGCGTGTGAGCAATTCCTTGTCTATGGTGTCAACAATAATCCAATTAATCACACCTCTCATGTCAACATTTTCCAAGTGCACAATTTGAATTGCTTGTATAATTTCAACATTTGCAAAATAAAATGAAACGAATTTGACATATTATAAGTACGAGAATTTATGTGAAGTTTAAATTTTAAAAATCCATAAAGAACTGAACAACTTATGAGAGTCGAAAGAAAAACTCGATTGTTTCCTATGAAGAACAACTTTGTTTTCAACTCTCGTAAGTAGCTTATATCTTTTAAAATTTTCAAAATTTATGCAATAAGAAATTGTCATATATGAGTTTTTTTCAATATATATGACAATACAATTATATGCAATTCAATTTGTGCACTTCAGCCATTGAGAAAGAGTTAATAAATATTTACTTGTCAATGTATTGGGTAAGTCGAATATAAGCGATGCATGCTACCAAAATAATAACAAAATATATATTAGAATAATTAATAAATTTTGCTTCAAATAAAAAACAAACCTGCATCATCGCCCAACAGATGGACCGATGGATTAAGAATGGTCGAGTTGATCGATTTACAGTTCTTTCCAAACACTACAAACCAGGAGATCATTGATGAGAGAAGAAAAAACAACAATTAGTTTTGAGATAAAACTGCAGATAGAATGTGAAGTTAGTGAGAAATAGAGGCATGCATATATCATATTCGTGCTTCTGATAGATAGTGTATGTGTGTGTGCATGTGTAAGTATCATTGATTAGGTCTGATTATTCAAAAACCTACACACTACTTCCAGTTCTAGAAAATCATTATCATTTCGTATCAATCACATATATAAGTTGAAATCTATTAATATGGATCAAATATAGCAAATAGTATATGACTAGAATCACACTACCAAAAGTGTTAGCCAAACCCATTCGCTAGAACAGCTTTTTAAAAATCAGAGAGAAAAAAAATAGTATATCAAGAATATAGAGTATAGATAGATTGATAGTAAAAAGAGATAGCACAAGCTAGCGCTTTTTAGGGATTTGGCTTTAGATTTTGCCTCGGGTGATTGGTGAGACCATTGTCAAAGTAGAACTTATGGAAGTCCACACCCTCTACTAGGTTTCCGAGGGCCGCTGGATCAAACGCGGTGATCTGCGGGTCGCACAGTTTGGAGTAGGTCTCGAAGTCGCCAGTGTTGATCGCCTCGAGAAGTTGCTCGGTGAGCTTGATCACCTCCTGTTTGCGAGCTGCCCGTGAGGAGTCACACGATACAGGAGTCCCACGCCGTCCGGTTGAGTTGAGAGAGTAAGTGAGGTAGAGGAGAAGAGCAGAGACACGCCATGGTGGGTCAAGGCAGGCAGGGCAAGGTAACAAAGAGTACACAATTAATACATTTCGCAAAGCAACTCATTTTTTTAGTAGTAAAGCATAAGGAGGGAAAGTTGGGACAACATGCAAAAACAAAACAGATGAAACAGACCAAACACATAAAAACAAAACAGGATAAAGCAGAACCAAAAACAAAACCAGGTGGGGAAAAAGGAAGCGAGTGGAATCGGAATGAAAATGGAAGGACAGGAAAGAGTTTGGACAAAGTGGCAAAATCGCAGTGGCCAGTTTATCATCGTTTTTGTTGTGCTATACTTACGTTCGAAGAGTCCATTCGAGAGGCGAGCTACACATCGAATGGAGTTCGCGCGTGTCCCACACATCCGCCCACAGACACCATCCACACCAGCACCAGACCATCACCGCGTGGGGGGCATTTAGGCACGTAAGACACACCCACCACCACGCCCAACGGGGTGTGTGAGTGTGTATGTGTGTGTGCATGTGCGCATGCGCAACACATCAGTGATCATCACAAAGTGGCCAGCCGAGTCGAGATTCATCATTAATTCATCAATTTTGGTTTTTCGAAATCACCGAAATCATTCATCATCAATTATAATCAGTGATCATCGATTAAGGTTTGGTTTGTTTTTTGAAAGGTAATAGTATGTCACCGAGCCGTAAAACCGAAACCAATAAAAGAAACAGGGAGAAGAAAAAAGAGGGGGAGGAAAGAAAGAGAAAATTAATTTCATTAATTAAAAATCAAATTTTTAGAAAAAAATTATTATCAAGTTAGATAGGTTAGAAAAGTTGCCATATATAATTAGATAGGTTAGATAAGCGACACAGGAAAAGTGAAAATAGTAAAAGAAAGAGATAGGTTAGTGAGAAAGAAAACGAGAGAAAACATAGAAAAGCTTAATCAGTTGGTTTGGCAAACACCAAGAGAATGTAACATTCACACGGAGGTGCAATTGTATTGAACGGAACGAGGACAACTGTAAAGCTATACTGAGAATCTAATGTTGTACAAAGACAACAACAAAAGGTGTAAACATAAATCAAGCTAATTGAACCTAATGTCTTAGAGTGTTAGAGGCTCAAAGCTAGTGTTGCAAGAATAGTTCTTTGAGTTAGATTAGTTAGAAGCACAAGTTAGCTAGAGTTTTTTAGTTAGTTAGTCTGGTAGAAAAAGTATAGATTAGCTGACCAAATGCTCTGGAGCACATATCTCTAAGAGTATTTTGAATAATAATAATGGCATAAGCATAGTGATAAAATGAGCTGGCTCGATGAAGTCCAATTTTGTTGAAGAGGTATACCTGAACTGTCGGCCATGATCACTGTTCGACTTCGTTCGACTCCGTGTGGATTAATGAGACAGTCTGGTAAGTCACGTGGGTCGTGGTGGTGGTGAGGGTGATGGTCAGGGTTGGACAGGGTAGGCAACAGAGCGAGCAATCAAGAGAGAAAGAGAAACAAACAGAGGCCCAAGTTGGGGTGGGATAATTCAGAGAGTAAGACAGAGAAAGGAGGAAGAAAAGGATAGGAGGAAGAGAGAGAGAGAGAGAGAGAGAGAGAAAGAAGGAAAGAGAGCAACAAAGGACAAACACCAATTAAAAACCATAAATAAAAAATAACGAAAAAATAAAGAAGGATGAAACCAAACAGAAGAGTGGCGGTCAAATTAAAATAAATAAAAAACAAAACGAGGAAAATAAATGAATGAAGTGTGATGAAACCAAAGAAAGAAAGAAAGAAAAATAGAATGAAAGTAGGAGTGAAGGGAGGGAGAGAGAGAGAGAGAGAGAGAGAGAGAGAGAGAGAGAGAGCAGAGTGTGCGAGACACACCTTTGGTATCCTCGTCCTCTAGGGTGGTGTTGGACGAATCGGTGGACTCTTTGACCTGAGAGCCATCGCCCTTCTTGGCGATTATCGACCGACCTGAGTCGGGTGGTGAGTCAATGAGAGTCAACAGGAAGGAAAGATGAAGGAAATAGACAGAAGTGTGAGGCAGAAGATAAACAGTGAGAAAAGAAAAGAAAAGAAAGAAAGAACGGAAAGACAAGATTTAGTTAGGTTGAATCAACAAGAAAATTAGGGTGAGATGCAAGTTAGGATTAATATTGGTATAGGTTGGGATGGGAAGAGGTTAGATCATGCCCCCGGAGTGGTCACATGCAGAGTTCGGAGTTGACAGGCGAGGTCGGAGATGAATTAGGGGAGGGGAAAAATAAATGGATCGAAGCGGAACCTTGTTTAGACTTACTAGAGAAATTTCTAGTAGCCAGCATGGTGGTGAGGATGGCGCCTTTGAGCTTGCGACGCGCGTTGAATTTTTTGAGGCAATCCACAGTCTCTTGGCGGTGAAGGGTAGATGCGACGCGCTCGCGTTGGCAGATCCACGGGTGCTTCAGTGCCTCCGCTGCCGTGATCCGTTTCGCCGGATTCACCGTCAACATTGAGTTGATCAGATTCTTCGCTTCTGGTGTCACCGTGTCCCACTCAGGTGATGGGTACTGCAAAGGGCAACAAGACCCAACGTGAGACCAAACGTTCTTTGTAAAGGAGCAAGCATCAATGTTCATCCTACATCATAAGCGCCGGCTTTGATCTGAGCGTAGAGTCGGTGTTGATCCTCGTCCCAGAAAGGTGGGTAGCCCACCAAAAGAATGTAAAGAATGACACCTGCAAGATGAAGCGATGAGTGTGCTTTCAAGTGAGTGAGTACGCCAAACATACCACAAGCCCAGATATCGACTGGCTTGCCGTAGGGATCCTTCTTAAGTACCTCGGGCGATAGGTAACCAGGAGTGCCAGCAAAGCCTTACAACAAGTCAGCATGATCTGGCAAAATGAATTAACCACACATTACTTACCATACCAAGCTTGTTGCTCGCCTTGAACCTCAATTGCCAGACCAAAGTCAGCCAACTTGACTGCAGCACCTTTTGCTTTGCTGGCGAGTAAAAGGTTTTCAGGCTGTTTACAACAAAACGATGAGCAATCACAAGTAGTGCAATGGAACAAGTTGACTTCACCTTAAGATCACGATGGACCACATTGTTCATGTGACAATGGTTGACCGATTCTAGAATTTGTTGAATGCAATGGGAAGCATCTGCCTCAGAGTAATACTCGCGGGCAACGATGTCCTCGAATAGCTCGCCACCGGTGACCAGATCAAAGATCAAATAGTGGTAACCTTCCTCTTGAATACTGTCGTGTAGTCGTACTAGCAAACAAGAAATACATTCAGAAATAAGAAGACACAAAACCAAATCAAATCTACCAATGTTAGGGTGGTTCAACTTGCGACATATTCGAGCTTCACGTTCTAACTTTTGAAAATCTGCCACAAATAGAAAAATATTATTAGGTAGAGAAGGAAAACTGCCCAGTACCAACCTCTGGAGGAAAGTTTCTTAGTGTTGATAATTTTGGCAGCAAATTCCAGCTGGGTGGACTTCTGGACGCATCGGCGTACCACCGAGAATGCGCCTCTGTTCGGGAGAGACAAGTGACATGAGTGAGTGAGTTGTCAGTGAAGAGATTGTCAATAGTGCTCGCCAAGCGAGTCACCCGGAAATCGAACTGAGAAACGCATGCGCCACACATACGAGCCATAAGGCGCCCCGGGAAGTGCCGGTCCGGTCAACAACTCGGCCAACTGGTAAATTTGACCAAAGATGCTTTCTGGTGAAGGCACGAGATCGACCAACGAATTGCGTTTGGTGCTAAACTCGCTCGGAATAGTGGGTGATGACGGTGCCGACTCGTCTGACTCATCCGCCACCACACCACCACCACTTGAGCCATTCTTGTGAGACTTGGTAGACCCAGGCAAAGCCAGGTGAACCAATCGGCGAGCCTGATGAATGAGAAGCCCGAGAACCATGATGGCAATGGCAGCGAAGAGCAACGAGGTGCCCATTTGGCGTGGCGTCACCCACAAGGCACTGGTTCAGGCTACCAGGGAGACAGGCAGCTCACTTTGGAGTCACTCACGTCAGCACCAGGCACTCACTCACCACTAGAAACTGCCATCTTAAGAATGCGCCAGCACTGGTGAAACACGCTGTGCTGCACAACCTCCATGCCACTACCACTACCACACCCGGCACCCAAAAAGCACCCGAAGTCACCCGGGGCGAACAACAAATAGCCAACAAAAACAAATCCTTTCCCTTTACACCGAACTATGCAGATTAAGAGCTCCAGCAATGGTGTGTGTGAGCGCGCATTCGCCACGCACACAAGCGTGTAATCCTAGACAGGAAATTTAAAATTTAATTTTACTACTATAGTCCATTGCATTCGAAAAAAAGAGTAAATAAAACAACCTGAAATCCTCATCAAAACGATAGAAACAACAATAGAGAGATTGGGGAAGCAAAAAAAGCGAAGAATAAATAGTGTAAGAGAGAATGAGAATCGGATTGTGACAGGATTAAATCTTGGCGTAAAGCAGACCTTGACCTAGTGAAGCGATGTGTGCGTCATCATCGACACTGAACTACTGAATCTACCACGAGAACCGACACCGCAAAGCTCATCACAAGTTCATAAATTCATTAATGAGATCATTTGCACTATCATTAGAAGAATATACCCGCCACGAGGAGGAGTAACTGGTAATTTCTCGGAAAGCGACTCATAAGTTCCCCCTCCCCCCACTTGCTCTCTCTCTCTTCCGCGTATCAACCAAAAGTCTTATGCCATGTTAACTTTGTTTCCTAATGAGTTTTTTCCTTCAACACATTCATGCATACACACACAGAGATTGAAAACAAAATTTTTAAATGGAAAAAAAGTTAGGTAATGAGTAAATGTAATAAATCAATGAAGCCTAAACTGATGGGAAGCTAATTGCAATAGCTGCCAATTGCAAACACAACTCAAACCTCTTCTTCTTCTTTTCATATATTTGTCCTCAGTCAAAACTTTCCTCTCCTCCACTCCGCGATTTCAAGTCAATAGTACACCTGTTTTGTTTGTACCTGCTTAGTTTGTTTTCTACCTAAATTACTGCTAAACTTCCAATGAAAGAATTTCGATCAAAAAGTTTTTACAGAGCAAAATAACATGAAAAAATAACTCATTACGCTTTTTCTAAACACTCACACACACAGACCTTTTCAATTCTCATGATGGTGATGACATCAACAACAGTAAAATTGCTCATGTTTCAAGGATTTTAGTTTCCATAGCAAGTTTGTGAAAGAGAGAGAAATCGCGTCAGTTCTTTGTACTCTCTCTCTCTCTCTCTCAAACTACATTTTGGTTCAAAACCAAAGTAAACATTGATGCATTGTGTGTGTTGGTTTTTTTCTTTGTTTCGCGTGCTGGCTCAAGCTCCATCTCAATGTTTGTTGTAAAAATAAAAATAGCAAAAAAAAGTATTTTTGCACTGAATTTCGGTGAATGCACGAGGTAGAGGAGACACCTAACGCCACTGGTTGGCATCGGCAAAGTGAGGAACACGGGTAGGAGAATCCCGCTGGCTCTTCATCCTCGCTGCCGTGATCATAATCAACATCCTCGACGAATCGCGCCTACGCGATACCACGCGATGCACCGCGAATTAGATTCTCTCTCTCTCTCTCTCTCATTTCAGTTACAACCAGGGTGCAAGTCAATAAAAACAGCATGTATTTGTCGCTTTCAACTATTAATAGAGACAGAAGAAGTCGATTCGTTGAGGTGGAGGTTCCAATTTAGCGAACAAAAATAGATCCATACCAGACATACGTGCACACAGAAAGTGAAAGAAAAAAATAAGAATCACAAAAGGGGGTGTGAATGCTGATGATGATGTTATTGAAAATTAAAGTTAGAAAATGCGAGCATGAAGATCATCATGATACCCAAATCGAGAGAAAACAAAAGTGAGAAAGTCAATCTCATTGATGCAACGCTTTACACTATTCAAAGTCATGCCGAAACAAACACACAGCTGAATACACACAATAATAATAATAATACACAATGTAAACAAAGTAATCATCATATATTAATTTAATAATCTATATCTTTTATCTAAGTAAGGTGATTAGTAAACGAAAGAGAAGAGTAAATAAATAAACAAAGAGAGATGAGAATGAATCAAAGAGCCAATAGAGTGGATATAGTGGACTGGTGTGTATCGTTTTGTGATTCCGTGACTGGCAAGTGTCAACAATCATCATCATCAATCAAGAAGTGTGTTTGGTCACGGTGACGCGTGTTTACTCGCATCGACTCACTAGTATCGGTGATTTGGGGGTATATAATACTTACTTTCCCAGTTCATCTTTGAGATCATAGTTGTCGGAGAAGCGAGTGGTGGCCGGCGGTTGACCGGACATCATCATTTTGGAAGCACTATCGCTTGCCGCTGGCTTGCTCAACAACACAAACGGTATGTGAATCGTTTTGGATTGTTTTTGTGGGGGCTTGTCAAGTTAACAAATATACAGGGAAGGCAATCTGGCTTCGATGACGATGAACACGTGCATTGGTGAGGGAGGCACCGTTATGAACTCGATTTTAGTAGGTATAATATAATGCTTGTTGTTGCAAGTTAAAGTGGTGTGGTAGTGGAGTGAAGTAGAGATATGCGAATCCTGTAGATGGGTGAGTTGCGCGAGATTCAAATATATGAATGATGGCAGTGATGCTCAAGAGGTGAGAGAGCGAGAGAATGAATCACAGTTAGCGCACAACTAGACACACGATCGCGGTGATTTGAGCTCTGCCAACAAGGAAAAAAATAAAAGAAACAGAAAGAGGTTAATCAGTAACGTTGTTAAGTTTGCATCACTTGAAACAAGAGATTTTAAGTGGAACACGTCGAATTCAACTCTTTAAAATAACTTTGTTTGTGGAATCCATCATTGAGAAAGACATTCTCGTAAAGTGGCTCAAGTATAACTCAAGTGGCGCTCAAGAGTATAGTAGCAGTGACCAGGAGAGCACAGATCTCTTTGCTGGTGACACAGAGAGGGTCTAGCATTCACTCCAACTCTCCTGGTGCATCATCGCTATGTCTCATCGGAAGCCGTTGTCGGAAGCAAATGAGGACAAATTCAAGTGAAAGAACCAAAGCTGTTTGCATAATCGCAAATATATCTAGTCTAGCGATTTTACTTCTCCAACTGTGTGCAAGTTCCAGTTTTTGTCGGACAAACACCATTCACGCACATGGAAAGTCAAAATGCAAAACTTATTTACTCTTGGTTCGTGTGCAAGTGTAAACAGAACTCTAGAGTGAGAGACATATGCACACATTGAGAGTTAGATAGATAGAAAAAGAGTGTGCGCGTGTGTGTGTATGAACAGGAGAAAGGGAAAAAGCTGTGTGTTTGAGTGAAGTGAAGTCTCTAGGAGAAAATGGTCGCGATGGATGCAGAGAGTGTAGAGAGGGGTGAAAGGGGAGGAGGTTGTGCTAAAGAGTGAGTTGAAGCAAAGTTCCTGGTATGGCCAGTGTTTGTGGGAGTGATGGAACTGCATACACACATACAGACACACATACACATACACTAACACCAATCACGAAAGAGAGAGATAGATACACTCGAATTTGTTCAATGTCTGTTGAGTCTCTCGCGTCTACCTTGCGTCTGTATCTATCGCGAAGCTCGATGTACCTGGCGGCGAGGACAGTGGTGGTTGTGGTGGTGGTCTGTGCACTGTGTCGAGGATGCCTCATCAGTACGTGGGAGAGAGAGAAAGAGAAGCTCATACTAACGGAGTGCCACCGCTGCACACTGTCCAGGTGAATGTGAATGTAGAGGTAAGGTAGACTCGTCGAAGACTCACCACCAATGGAAAGTCATCGGTAGCATGGTGAAATCCACCATCGACACTGTGTCACTCTCACGTTGGCGCGCTTGTTACGAGTTTAAGCACACACTACGCACAAAGTGAAAACTCGAAAGCAAGACGAGGAAAGTGGTCGTTTTCGAGTCGGGCTTGAGTCGAGAGTGAAAGACGAGACGCTTAATGCTCTCATCATCTCCTTTTCTCTCTCTCTCACAGATACACTGAGTGCCACTTTGCGCCCCCAATGCAACCCATCGGGTCTTACTTGATGCTTGCGCTTTCACTTTTACTCTCACCTTTAGACTGACATTTCAGAGTGAGATCTTTGAAAGGGAGGGAGAGAAATAAAGAGAGGATTCCCCTCAACTCCACTTGTGATGGGGACATAAATATATGAGTCGTCAGATGGGTGCGAGGCACGCGCCTGCTCGCTCCATGGTGTAAACAGAGACACCCGGAGACTTTCTTTCTTTCCTTGCCAGTTTTTCTATGAATTTTTTTGTTTAACATTTGAAATTTGAACTCATTATCGAGTTGTCCCTCGCACTGTCTCATTATTTTTGTTGTTTGTTTCCAACCATCAATTGTTTGCTTTGCTTGCGTTCTACCCTCTTTTCTTCCCTTATTCTCTCTTTCTATTTCTATATTTTTCCACCTCTTTTTCACCTCGTGGTGAAGAAAAGGTACAACAAGAGAGTAGTACATTTGGACATTTTTTGTGTTGTTGATGTTTTGTTTTGTATTCAGATGAAGCATGTGATGTGATGTGTAGTGGTGTGTGTGTGAGATAGCCTTGGTAACCCACAGAAATATGTAGTTATTTTCGGGTTAATTTAGCACACATTCACGTTTAGTGTTCATCTATGTGTGTTGAAAAATTATGTTGATGGCCCATTAGTCAAGTAGTGGAAAGGGATTATAAAGCTTAATCGATTGTAAAATTTCAAATTGAAATGTACGGCATTTGTTTTGTATTACACACTTTTTTTCCAATCGACTAATCAAAAATGCATAATTCATATTGCTCGCGAGAAGTGCGTTGTGCAACCGGTGCCATAGTCACCTTGAGCTTGGTTTATTTGCATTGTTCCTCCCAGTCTCCCATGGCACTTTCCCCCCTCTCTCTCTCTCTCTCTCTCTCTATCACTCTCGTCTTCTTTTCTCTGTTATATGAGACATTTTAATGCTACTTAGTCGGTGCCTGCGTTTGTCACCTCGGCATAGCGGGCGACAAATTGGATGTCAATAGTGATTAGTCGAATGACATCTATTATTTTAATTGGTCTCTGGCGCGCGCTCTCTATATGCAAATCGGGCCTGTCGTCTTGTCGACCGTCCTCACGTTGGCTGGGGCGTCGGTATTAGTGTTAGTTAGAGTGTTAGTGTTAGTATGTGTGTGTTAAGCCAAGGTGGCTTGCTTGACTAGTCCACCCGGTGCCCAATCGATATATCGACTCACACGAGGCACCGCTGTGGACTCGAGTCACACTGACGAAACGTTTTATCCAATTAACGCTCGTCGCCTCGATCTAGCTCGTGTCGGTAACTAGAATCTAACTTGAGTCTTCTCAGCTTCTCTCTCTCTCTCTCTCTCTCTCTTCCCTTTCTTTCATTTTCAGATCAGGCATGGTTTTGGCTGAATGAAGCCAAAAGGCAAACCTTTGGGGATTTTGGCCTCATTCGCGCTTGATATGGTGGCTCAGCAGGGGGTGGTAGCTCTCTCTGAGAATCTTCTCCTTGTGTGTGTATATGCATTAATCGCGAATCCAAGCTCGCCCTGAGAGTAGCCAAGCAAGTGGAACAGGGCTCATAGTTCCTTCTCTTCTCTCTTTGCATGTGATTCTCAGGAACCAAAGCACCATTGCGCTCGCTTCGTCACTGTCACGTTGCGATAATGGAGACAATAAATTAAATTAATTAGACACAACATTCAGTGAAGGAGACACACCGACTCTCTGAGAGAGAGAGAGAGGGCCACATGCACGCTTTCATTGAGCGGCGACGAGGATTTTCACTGCACAAACCAAGGCAAACGAGCGAGCACGGAAAATCTAAATATTCTTCTTTGCTCGATGTCGGCTTTCTCTATGTATTGTGTATGTATGTATGTACTTCTCTCTTTCTCTTTCTCTTTCTCTTTCTCTTTCTCTCTCTCTCTCTCTCTCTAAATGTCTTTAAGCGAATTTGAAAAATTTTAGCTTGATTAGCTACATTCAATGCTAGTTGCATTCAATGCATAGAAGTTAGAACTTGAGTTGATGAGTGAGAGAGGGGGCAAATTTAAATAAGCTACTAGGAGACAGAATAGAGAAGAATGGTACCGGGAGAATGATGAAAACAACAAAAGGACAGAGAGAGAGAGAGAGAGAGAGGCGAGGTAACAGACGGATGGCAAGATGCTGTGCACTTGAGTGAATTAATTGGAAATTGGAGAAACTAGAAGCAGCTTTTGCCCATTCCAATTCGAGTTGTGCTCATTGTGTTTTGAGTTAGGTAATGCTCCCCCTCTAAGCCTTAGGCCCCTAGGACCCACCACCATCACTGCTCGATGTGCACTTTTGTGGCTCTTGAGCTTCACTCTAATTGCGTGATTGACTCGAGAGGCTTCCTACGGAACCTTTTTCCTATATTTGATTTGAGTTGATAATCTGATTCGTTCTCTCTTTCTCTAGTTGCAATTGCATTTGAACGGTGACACACAAACATGACGTCGGTCTGCCACGGTTGACGTTGCATGTTGTTGTTTTCGTTATTATTATTGAAACTGTTGATGCCACCAGTACTCACTACTGGTGTTGCTCCGTTCTCAGCTCTAACTAAGTTATTTAGTGTGTAGTGAAATCTTAGAAGCTCGTGATCAATTGTATGTTTAATCATTAAAACATTTACTGCAGCATTCGGAATTCATTTCTTTTGTGTGTGCTGACCATATATCTAAATCTCTTCTCTCTCTCTCGCTTTCTTGAATAACCTGGCGTTCCCAACAAGTTCCCTTTGCTTGTGAGTTCACATTAAATCTGGATTCTTTAGCAAAGACACTAACATCGGCAACAACCCGAGCTTTCATTCACTCTCTCTCTCTCTCTCTCTTTCTCTCTCAGCCGTGCCTCATCATTTGTTGTCAACTAGAGCGTCTGTGGATCCACAGAGGATCTATACCAATCACTCCTCTATTCATACACTCTCTTTTATTGTCACAAATATATAAATAAAAGAACAATACCGTGTTTTACATATTTTCGGCCCATGAAACCGATTTGGATGAAACTTTAGGGTTAGATAGAGTTTTGTCCAAGGAAAAATTTTTGTACAGGAAGTTTTCACAAAAGTGACTAGTTTCCGTTATTTTGAGGTTTTAAGGTGAAAATCGTTTTTATTCATTTTTAAAGCCATTTTTGGGCAAAATTGAAAAAAACTTATATGAATCAAAATAAACAACCAAATTGCATAGATTGAAATCATAAAACTGGTAAAAAACTGATTCAATAAGTTGTACCAAGCTGCCAAAGTTGAAATCAAAAAAAATATTTTTTCCAAACATTGGCCAAAAAGTTATATATGGGACGCAAAGTGACAAATAAACTTAGTATAATCATAAAGTTAAATTAATTTTGTATTGGAATAAATCAAGATTTGCTTTTAAAAAGTTTTAGAAATGTGCCAAAAAAGCAAATCAATAAA
>WURS02074954.1:0-10337 GCA_011762765.2 Rhinocypha anisoptera | reverse complement strand
TAAATCCGCCAAACAACACAAAAAGCACTTCACAAACAACTGCGTTACTAAGCAACAAATAATGATATCTGCAAAAAAAACCGCCTTGTGACCAGCAGATGTTTACGAAGAAGTCAACACTAAGCGGATTTATCAGGAACTAATTGGGTCGGGACAATTCAAACCGTCTACGTATTTTTTGAACAGCCCTCGTATAAAAGTACCACAGAACTTTAGAAAACGTTTTGACAACAAAGTCTTACTCAGGTTCACGACGACAATAGTATAAAATCAAACAAAAACATGAAAAAACACAAAAAAATTAAAATTCAATTTAAATACGTATGTGATGGTCCTGTTGTTGGGTTAGGATTAAGCTATTCCCTGTAAAGATCACTCACTTGGCATTTTACTGCTACGGAACTCTTAATATCGATAAAAAAACAAAAGATGTAACCATGACAGGAACGTCATCTTGCCTTAAGTCACGTGATCAATGATTGAAACAATGTATAGTATCCAACACTCGCTCTATCTATTATTATAACTCTATGGCTAATAAATGAGCAGTAAAAATTTAATTTCATCGGATTGGCAGTGAAAATTTCCCTAACCCGGACTACTGGAAATTGAACGTGCGTAACTTACTCGTATGTGTCACATTCCGTCGTGACTCAAACCTCACTCAAAAATCACGCGACTTAACTGGGATGAGAAACCTAACTCCAAAATGACAGTCTGGTATGGAATAGTCCTAAGAACGCGAATGTTACCGCGAAAGAATCGTGCGCTACCACAGAGTGAATCAAAATTTTGTGTTTCTACTCCTAAGCACTACCCTGCAGGCCGCCGCAAGGGCGTGTGGCAGGGGTTGAGACACCACCAAACACTCACATTCACTCCCAAATGCAAATGTTGAGAAACATATTGCACTCAGAATGAAGCAACCCGAATGCAAAATAAAATAGTAATATAACCTATTTTTAGTTTGAATTTATTAGGTATCGAGTTTTTATTGTTTCCCGCAATAACTCGGGTGTAAACTCTGTCCCCTGAGACCCGCGTTATACCGGGATTTTACCGTACGACGTAACATAGACGGTGGAAACTATTTATGAATAATACTGCCTGGAATACCTAGTCGAATGGATATAACCTCTGTTTCGTTCACATCATAAAGTTCTGTCACTAACTGTTTTCGCGATATGTGATAGTTGTTTGGAGTCATGAGCGGAAAAAGGTGGGATAATCATTTTTCTCACGCACCGCAAGATCGCCAATCTCCCTCGGTCATCTGCGCGAGAGAGATACGTGTACCTTTGGGTCAAAACTTATGGAGCGAACTACTCGATTATGTGAAATTAAGGACATGGAGCATAGATGTTGAATGTAGTTTGGACGTATACACTAACGCTCGTGCGTTCTCCGTGAGAGTTGAGCGACGACTGCCTTGATGAGAGGCGATCTCCACTTCCTACGGGTAGGTATTGATTACGGCAAAATAACTACCGAGAAGGGAGACGGAGGAGCCCCGCTCTAAGCACACTACTCTTAATAGGTTCCTCGCATAAGGCACCGAAGGCACCTTTATAAGGCAAATGGAAGGCGCCGCAAAAGAGGCTTTTTTTTGCATAGCTTGTAGGCGCCTTCCCCGCGCCTAAAAAAGGCACCTCTGGAAGGCACATTTAAGGCGGGCACGAGGCACACGTCCGTGTTGTAATTACGTCTCCTCTTAGGAATAGGCGGGCGATGAATCGGTGAATAAATAAGAAAGTAATTCATCCCCCCTAATTCGAATTCTCACGTGCAAAGCAAAAAGTAGGAAAATATAACGTGGTATTCACGAGAATGAATATCCTATCGTAACGGCAATTTGTATCCTGATACGTATTCCGTAAACCTTGCTGAAGGTAATTCGGATTTCCCACCGGGTCAGGTTCTGCATTTCTGCCGACGTTTCAATGAACGAGACGTCAATCTCCTTCAGGGATCTGTCGTCACAGAGCCTTGAAGACCATTCACGTCTTCCGAAACCCAGATTACCTTCAGCAACAGCATAAACCGGGAAAGCATCAGATCTTTCTTCTTACTCCGTAAACATTCCAATGCTGTACATTTTTATGGTATAAGGACGTAGGGTATATATTACCGGAATTTCTGTAGTAATGCGTTGTAACGTCACTATTTGAAATATGATAATTGTTTACAAAACAACTTCTTTTAATATTCATTACGAAGTTTAAGGGTTTTCATGGCGTCAGTAGCTCGTTCGTCTTAACGTCATGTCAAAGGATTATTACACCTCTGCCAATATATCCACCACTCCTTTAAAGACTAATTTCTGTAAGCCAAAATTAAAACAAAATGTCGATGGTAACGATGTCAAAAGATTCCAACCTATCCAAGGCTCCTCCAAAGACAAATTCCTATAACATGTAGCATGTGTCGCATGGCATGAGAATGTGATCCACACAGCTAGCACCCTGTGCGACTCAGTGGTTGAAGTGAGTATTACTCACATTTCATGGATTTCGTAGGAAAATGGGTAATTTTAGGTGATTATTAATGGATATGGCCGTACGGATATGTGCTTTTCCTAGCTTTGAAAAGGGAATAACTATGAAGATTCTATCTATCGTTCACCTAAAATAAAGAACAATTACTAGAAAGATAGTTTATCAAATGTGTATGATATTGTACAATAATTCTATTCAATATTATCATTATAGGGTATACGAAAGTTTCAAAATTTTAAAAATCATCACGGAACCTGATTTTATTGTAAATATTAAATTGCCAAAGAGGTATAAATGGCACTTGATTAAAATTTCGAAAGAAATTAAAGGAAACGAGTAAAAATAGTTTAAATAAAACTTCATTTGGAATCCCCTTTTCTCTTGGAATATTTCATATCAAAACAATTATTTCAGATCAGTTAAGCACTTTTTTACTAATCTCTGCAAATAATGGCGCTGTTGGATTTTGCCTTGATTTACGTTAGCGTTTAAAATTCTATGAGAAGCCGCAGTTACAATGCGGACATTTAAATGTGAGTACGAATCGTGCGCCTACCAAAACCTTGCGTATGCGAGGTGTTAGGAGACAAAATTAAAATTTCTCGGTTTGACCAATTTTTCCATAAGTTCCAAAGTTCGACTTTGTGTTGAATTATTGTTCATAAAATGCGATTGGAACCGGAATTTCTATATGAGCATTTTAGAAACGCCTATTAGCACAGCGCGAAAGGTGTTTTTTTCCATATTTGTCCGTAGAATAAAACTTTAAAATACGATATCTATTTTTGAGAGATCCCTCCCATTGTTTACATTTTGGCAACGAGCTTTTAAAGACATGTCTTCTCTACACGGGAAAATATGTCACACAAGAAGAAATCCTGAGCTGCGGCTTGGTGCACGGTCATCCTCGAAGTTGAGAAAATTCTAATTCTTCTTTTTTTCTCTTATCCCCGGGGAAGAATCAAGGTACTGTAGATCACGCGAGTGAAATCATCTATGCATTGCGGGATGGATAGTTTTTTAAGTATCTTCCATCGTAAGATTTGAGATCAAAATAAACATGTTCAAAGGGTTAGATATAGAAGGTAGCATATATATATTATGCAGACCTGATAATTATATGTAGTTTGACATCGTTTCCGCATGGCGTACGTGAATAATGTTTTGCCATGAATATTTATCATGTATTTAGAACGTGCCATTGTTTATTCTTATATCAGATTTATATATTTTAATATATTTTATATTTATGTATCTTCATAGTCAAAGATGATTATTTGATATGTATGAGCCTCTGTCTGTAAAGTAAATAAATACATATATTTTTACAAAATGTGCTATTAAATAATTCCATCCATTTTCTACAACCGTATTCCTAAGTTTCCCTTGATATCCTTTCCTTTTTTTCAATTTCTAGGGTGAAATAAGAGAAATTGTGATTCGAAAAAATTATAAATAAAAAATAATGCAATTAAATGCGAATAACCATATGCAGGCGGCCATATTGAAATATGGCTCGAGCAGAGCCACCTGGTATCTCACAGGCCAAGTGAATCTCAAATCCTATACTATGTGCACAGAGTATATAGGGCTGATATACTCTGTGCTATGGGACTTGACAGGCCCTTGTGGGAGTCAGCCTTCCTTAGATGTGTCATGGTTCGACTGCATTAAATTATTGCCATGGCTTGAATACGCGGAGGTAGTTCAGGACATGCGAAATTCTCTGAAAAGTATAAGACAAAAATAACACTAAATGGAGGAGATTATTTTTCAATGAATTGGACTGTTGGTAGTGAGATCTAAAAGCGGAAGAACATTGGGACTAAATAATGGCGAAAATACTGAGGTTGTCTTTGGTGACACCTTTTGGAATGGATAAGATGTTGCAAAAATCTGTATAAGACGTTTTATGCCTTCCTTAGAACAGAATTCAAATTGAAATTCAGTAGGTGTGCATGGTGTTTTTATCTTTCAGGTTCCGAAACGCTAACTGGAACTAATTAATGAGAGTCGGTTGTTTTAGACACATTTATGGCAATGGCTCAATGGTTACTGGAACTAATTACTTAATTATGCCAAAACATTGAATTTTGTCTTATTAGTTAACTATACTTTTCCTTTTTTTACAAAGCAATTAAACACCACATAAAAATAAATGATGTTTGCTAACAAAGAAAAGCTAAATAAGTATTTAAGAAGACTTCGAAAATATAAATGATTTCGCTTATTATTTAAATCAAGCAATTCAAAAGCATTCGTACTCAACGAAATGAATTTTAATTTCAAGTAAGTAAGACAAGTTTTTACAGATATGCTCTTGGGAAGCTCGACAATGATATATTTTAACGTACGTGTAACGTAATAAGTGTATAATGGTTCGGGGTGTAGTATGAAATTTATGTTTCAACCAATCGCGTGCCACCGCGGAAAAGTCACGTGGTTTCAATGATGGAACAACTTTCTCTCTGCTGCGCAGCCAGGAGCCTGACTCTACCCATTATACCTCTATGATTTCCATTTTGTCACGGGAAAAAGGCAGAAATTGTTTGTGGGTGGCTTTTCTTGGAAAATAAAGACCCGCCGACAAATAGCATTTAAACGCATGGTTATTTCAGAGAGTTGCGCTCATGTAGCTTGATTTTCGAGTATATGTGCCCATTTTAAAAATATTTATGGTTCTATAATAAGAGACAGTTGTAGTTTATTCTCTATTACAATCATAGCAGGGCTTAAAGGGCCATGGCTTATGTAAGAAAAAAAATGAGGAAACCTACATGTGTATCTCCGTCACCTCATTTTTTTTGTCTTCGTTATGCGTTTCTTCTTCCAATGGCATTACAATTCTATTCATTTTACTGAATAACACTTATTAACAGGTGAAGCATCTCAGCAATTACTTTTCCTCCTAAGCTTTTCCCATTTAAGATGGGGTGGCTTTGTTAATTGGTTTAGGACCATATTTTTACCCGTCGCATTCCCTTGCTGACGCCGATTACTCAGGACCATTCAGTAGTTCGGGCAAACATCCATGCCCTGGGCGAGTTTCGAATCCGCGACCTATGGGTTAGCCGGTGAGCGCGCTACCCACTCAGCTAATCCAGCCGGCCAAAGCCTCTTGCCATTAGAGACGAAAGTTCACTCGTTTTCTTCCTTCCCTCTGAGAGTTAGGTTTTAAAAAAAAACACAGCGGTTAACAGATCACATTATAGAAGTCCTTTGGTCCTAGTGAATTGCGCGGGACGTTGTCGCGGATTCCCTTTGCACCCTCTAATGTCAATTTGCAATCGGAAGACTGTGTTGGACGAATTATTTTTTAATTGAAGGGTTGTTCCTTTTTCATTCATGTTTGTTAGAACTTCTCGTTTTCTCTATCTTTTTCATCTCATACTCATCGCCGGTGGTCGAACACTGTTCTAGGTGAACCTTTAACTGAATTTTCTACTGCATAGTTTTTGTGAATTGAATAATTCCTAATTTGGTGGTTCACCATTTATACTGTTTGGGTTTTTGAAAGATGCCATGCAGGTTAAGCCATGTATACGGTTATAACAATGAAGACGAAGTAATATAACCTTAAAAGCAAGATACGAGATTCTGGATTAGGTAATTCTTTTCTAATTCGTACCTATAATCGTACAACGTTGCAGATAACGAAATATGTGGTCATAAGGGAATATCAAATAAACCAGACTGTGTCTACAAGAGTGTTTTCGCAGCCGTTTTGTGAAAATTTTGCTAGCAGAAAATTCTATGTTTGTCCAATTCCTTTGTGTATCAATTTATGTGTTTTCAATTTTATATGATGAATTTGTCATAAAATAGGACGTACGAACCACCGACCCAGCCAAGAAAGGCCACATCTAATTCCTCACCTGGAAGAGAATTCTTTCAATGCTAAATGAAAAAAGTGCTTCAACAATCCTAATTTCTAAGTAAAAGCATTAATAATGTGAAGTTCTTTAATTAAATATATAGTAACCACAAATGTAAGATATTAACAAGTTTAAAAAAAATAATAATTTAGTCACCATCAGCCATACGCAGGTTTATGAGAAGAAATATGATTCTAAATTGTGTACAAAATGTTTTACGAGTTGAATTACAAATTTACGAAGGAATAAAAATAAAAATTTTAATCATTCATGATTTTCCTCGTGGTAAACACAGCTCGTGATAACCAATAGTTAATTTATAGCCATAATATTCTCTCGTAACTTTATCTAACAGTTAGCTTAATTGATAGTTAGCAAACTGAGACTTTTAACAATGAGTCAAAAAACCTGCCCTTAGAGGAATAATTACAACCTTAAATCCTTAAATTTTTTAAGTTTTTTTTTCAGTTTTCAGTTTTGATTGTTTTGTCCTTGATATTTTTTCGTACATTTATTGAACCAAGTGACGACCTCGGAATCGCTTTATTTGGCACGTCTTGACCTGACAAGTGTTTCCTACTCTATAAATTTGTAGTAACTGACATTATTATTTATCTCTTTTCCATAAGCATAATAAAATGAATTACATCGCAAACTATGTACCTTATCTAATGAATTTTTAGGGAATGATATACATATGAATTTCTTAATTTCACAAATGATAGAAAAATCGTGCCTACAATGTCTGTCCTGTTTATTCTTCCCAATTATATAAATGACTTTTATTTAGTGATTTTTTTCTCCAATGATTGATGAAGTTTAAATTATTTTTATTATTGATTGATAAATGATTTATTTTATTATTGTGAAATTTATTGTGTAGTTAAAAGGTCCTGCACCTATCTTACTAGTGAATTTGATTTTAATCAGGTTTTTACTTGACATTAATCTCGTCGTGAAAACGTTTTCTGGGTACTATATAACAAATCCAGAATTAATAATGATGTTACACCTTAATTTATTTATTTTTCGACTAACAAAAATGAAATTGTGAAATTGAACAGTAAGTAAATTGAATCTACTAGCAAATGGACAACTCTGGAAGGGGACTAAAGGTCCTTTCTTAAACATTCATTAATAGATCAAACTAAAAACTTATGTTTTTTTACCATCTTAATCTTCATTTTCTGACTTAAAATTGGATTAATGATTTTATGACAGCTTCGCCTTTAAAATATCCTTTGCAATCACTTATATTTCTTAAAATTACTAAATCCATTCCAAAATATATTTTAGTACAAAGCACACTTACTTTTTTAGAATCGACTATGAAATAATTTTTCGCTGTTTTCATTCCACTTATCTTCCGTCTTTACATCCTCTATGGTCAGAGCGGGGTTGTGATCTTGCTGATAAACACTGTGTGTTACGCATAAGCACTCTACTTACAGTCGCCTCTAACAGTGAGTTCCATAGAAAGTTAGCACAGAACGATTATTCTTTAAATTTTCCCCCAGAGTTTTACCCACAGTCGTTTTCATCCCGCTCTTCTTAGAATTTCCATTCTTGAGAAATGTATACGCATAAATTAGCAACAAGGTCATAATTACCCTCGCTACAAGAGGGAAAATCCATATTAGAGGTGTGAAATTACGTGGCGGTTGCCTCTTTCCGCGTAACCGAAGTCCTATCGGGTGACTTAACCGAAGTTGGGTGGCACTTTTGACTTTGCACGACATCATGAGATAGTTTAGATGTTACCTTTTGAATTTTGGTCCAATTTGCTCCCATCACCGAAAATTAAAAATGTGAAAAAGTATCGCATCAGTGTCTACTTACAAGGGAAACTGTGACATTGGAACATGCATGTGAGATCTTGGATTGCGGCATGTCAACAGGTTATTATTCCCTAGCAACGGAGCCTCCGTGAAAGGGTCTTCGTGGTCGTGTTTTTTACCCATCAAACGTATAAGTTCCCTCACCGGTTACGTAAAAATGTATGCAGAAATTATTAATATAAAGGCGTGCAATTTTCCGCGAAATTAATTTTTATTACTACTTCGGTTTCAATGTTACTAAATCATCATCATTTTCGGAAAATGATCACATCATCATCATTTTCTTACCTAATGATGATGTAGTAAAATTGAAACCCGGGTAGTAATAAAAATTATTTTTGTGGAAAATTTGCACGTCTTTGTATTCATAATGATGAAATTCAACCACATCACGCCTGATGCTTCACTCTTTTTATACAGAAAACAAATTACGTACAATGGCACTATTTCCATTAGAAGAGCAACGAATAATTAAGGTTATATTTAGAGAAAATCTTACTTTAATTTCTTAAAGAAATGCCCAAACTTAATAGTAGTACATTAATTTCTTCAGTGTCACTATTTAAATTGATGTATCTTGTCCTTACAAATAACAATAACAAAGAATACACGTTTATTTTATAAATTTAGCTCTTTCAATTGTTAAAGTAATGCTTGACGGTGCTAATAAACGATTAATTCCATGCTGTCTTATTTATTAAAAATTACGCAACATGTCCAAAAAAGCCGATCAAAGGCAAAATTTCCGTTGCAGTCACCTATTTTGAACTTCTTAACTCAGCAATGCGTGCGTATCCATGTTCCCCCTACGTTGTATTGAAGCGAAAAACTTAAATTAAATCAGCATCGAGTATTTTTAAGAGGGGCTCGAAAGGAGGGTGCAGGTAACGTCCTTTCTGGATGGAAGTGGAAATGGAGTTACCTGGATGGAAGTAGAGAGTAAACGTAGAAAATAGAAAGGAATTTCTAGCATTGAAGGCTTCTAAATCGAGATCAATAGCAGTGGCATCTAAAGTAAATGATGTCGGCATTAGTGGTGGTGGTATTGGATTTCAAGTGCTATGAGGATCAGTTCTAACGATTGGTATTTCCCCAGTTTTATCTCTCCCCAATGAAAGGCGCGATCAGAGAATGTCACGTCCATGCCCCTGAAGGGATGCAAACCCCGTGGGCCGCTGGGTTAGCCAGTCACTAGACGTGGACCGAAGAAATCCCAAGGACGCGGAAAACGCGGTGCTGAACGCTTTGCGTAGGTTTCCCATCGCCTGAAAACATCGAAATTATTTTGTTTTGCGACGACACCATGAGTAGTAGCAGTATTTTCGTTAATGGTATGCTCCGACGTTAATTTAGCACCTCTTCAAAACATCACAGAGAAAAAAAAACCCGATTGGACAAACACAACACACACAACCCTTGGCGGGATTCGAAACCGCGGCAGTTGGGTTAGCCGGCAGGTACGCTACCACCAGGATAAACTCCGCTGGCTCCGATGCCGAGGCTTTTCTTAAAAAACATGTCCTCATAAAAATGTAATCGGATTAGTGTCTTTTTTTTCAATTATGTTCTCGAAAAAAAAACGAATATCTTCATAATATTATTCCAGCCAGCTCCGACTTAATTAATTCTTAATTATTCCGCTTCATTCTCATTGAATATAACACCAATCGAGCCTCCTAATCAATTGACTGACGAAAGAAATATTTCATTTAAGGTATTATGCATTCATATCAGCGTTTATTATAGTCAGAATTCTGGATATTAATTGATTCGATCGTTTTTTTTTTCAAATCCGGAACCACTTCGGTGTGGCATTTCGCCGACACGTGGTGAGTGCCGCACGAGTGATGGGGGGCGGGAGATGGGAATGGGACGAGATCTCCTTCTCACCTCTCTCGCCGAAGCGACGACAAATGTAAACGCGCGAGGGTGGCAGCACTGAATTACCCCCCTCCGTCTCTCTCGTGGAACGAGCTCAGAGGAGAGGAGGGGATGAGTGGGGGGGGAACATCGGGATCCGCCACATGGATGGTAGAAAAGCACTTCCAGGAAAAGAGGTTCGTCCCGTATGTTCTTGGGAATCCCAATTGACTACTCTCTCGACGGTCGGGTCTCGCAAACACACAACG
>WURS02074943.1:0-10337 GCA_011762765.2 Rhinocypha anisoptera | reverse complement strand
CAATATTTTAAAATCTTTTTAATGAAACGATCTATTTTCAATGCATTTGCGGATGGATTGATACAACTACTTAATGGCTCATTTTCGTGTACTTTTGGTGCCGTTATAAATGCTGAAAGAGGCGAATTTAAATGACCGCTGGCTATAACGAGAGATTATTCGTCATTTATCAGCTCTCGTTATAGCGGACCTCTACTGTTTATGAGTATAAAAAATACTATATGAGTATAACTAATGTAATGGCCTACAGCATGAGTAAGGAGACAACTGTCAAATAATACTAGTTAAAGGCAAATTAGGCAGATGGACTACTGTTACTGCATTAATACCACGATCACTTATGATGGAAGAGAGGAGATAAAAAACAGAATAGCCCAGACAAAGAAGGGTATATTTTAGCCTGCAACAATATGCAGAAAGCAGTTATATAGTAAATAAAATTAATAAAAGCAGTTCATGGAGGCATACATTGCATAGCTTTACATGGTTGTGACAAATAACTAATAAGGTTCATCTAGTTGCCAGCAGAAGAAAATCCAAACTTAATAATAATAATCCAATGCCTTTATCGGGACAAAATTGAGATCAGATAGTCTCCTCTTCCACCTAACCCCTAAGTTACTTCCAGATGGAGAGGGACACAAATTGAGACATGATAGTTTAGTAAGGACTATATTGAATGGGACTCTAGGAGGGAAACCCTAAAGGTAGGCCAAGGATAGCATATAATAAACAGGCAATGGAGATGTTACAGATAACAACTACAAAGGAATTAAGAGATGAGCAGTAATTAGGACAGTTTGGAGAGCTGCTGTAAACCAATCTTCAGATCAATAATTTAGCATGATAATATAAAAAAATAAGTTGAAGTGGCAAACAATTAACCAATACCATTGTCAAACAACTGGATCTTCTTGTCTAAATTTTTCTCTCTCAGTTACACAAAAATATTATACAATTCAAAATTTCCACATTCCATGACAATTTATAATAATTTTTATGGACTCATTCTTTGTCTAATCAAATCCCTACTCAAGGGCATTTGGAAACCATTCAAAAATGAAAACTTAAGGTCAAATGGTGATGTAAAAACTATAATGTACCTGTTCACTCACGATAACTGCAGAACAGCCAATTTCAGACACTTTCTCTCTTCCAACTTCCACCAGCACATCATGAACTTTATCAATACTTTTTGGAGTAGTGGCCTCAACTGGGAATCCAGAATGATCAGTGACACTTGAACTATCACGGCCACACCACTTAAGAACTATTTTAATTGAGGGAACAAATTCAGCATAATGCTTCATCAACACAAAAAATCCTCTTTAATCCATCACTTTGGAAGTCACTCAACCATAATGATTCAGACTAATGCCAAAAAGAGAAATAGATTGATTTGCCTGAAACAGAAGAGTGTTCCCCCATGAGGTGCTATGACCTGAGTACACGCCAGTAACATAATCTTGGCGACTATCCATAGAGTTAGGCCACGCATGTTCATGTTCTACATATCTTCACGACAATATTAGTGAATAGAATTCATTGAGGAGGACATCGTCATGTGAAATTCCATAATGAAACAAAACAAATGTAGCAACTTTTTCGGTGGAAATACAGTCAAGTTACTACCTATATTTTGTTTCAATATTAGTAAAGAACAGAAAGATTGTATGATCAGAAATGCAAAAAGCAGGTCAAAAACCATGAAGCCAAGTAAAAAAAAAAATTAAGGAAGGAAAGCAAAGAGATGTCTGACCCCACTGGGTGTAGAAAGTAGGAAGACAATAAAAAAAACAAAAGAATTGATTCTCTTACCAGCTTTTTCTTGTTTGAAACCTCTGCCGGGTCACTGTCCACACGGGTGGCATCATTGGAGTCCTCTTGTATGCTCTGAAGAGTGGTTACCGGCAGTGGTGTTACCACAGTACTAGTGGTTGGGGTGGTGGTGGCGGCAACCGATGAGGATGAAGACGAAGAAGAGGAGGACGGTGGTGCCGGTGCAGAAGGCTGGACCTTGGTGGGTGACCTGGGCCCTTTCCTGGAAATGGAATGTTGAACTGTCGGCTGGGTTGGTGTGACGGGTGTCACTGGAACCTCGGGGATGTCTCCTTCTGATGATATTGTTCTCCGACCCCTTCTTCTCCTGTCCCGTCTGGGGGTCAAAAGGAAAAGGTAATTGTAAAGCATTTGTCCATACTGGGGGCTTCAGGGGTGGGAGAATGTGGGTTGGAACTCAATAAGACACTCTGACAATGTATCTGCAGAATGTGATTCATAAAATGCATTGAATCCAATGGGTTGCTTATGACCCCAGTTGAGATAACAAGGGCATGTGGTGAGATGCCCAGGTCACTTTATTTTTATTTATTGTCAGTAACTAAAAAACAGCCAATACTGACCTTACACTGAATTATGAACAAATATAATATAAAAAAAATGAAAATGAATTTGAAAGAAAAACAAAACAATAAAAACAAATTCACCCTATCATTATATAAATGAACAAATTACACATAAAGAACATTAAAAATAATTAGTTAAACAAACGTAATAATAAAGTTAATTAAATAAAGTTCTTCCAAATGAAGTAAACTTCGTTTAGAAGAACTTTATTACTTTTGTATTTAGCAGAGCAGTCAATTCTAATTTTAATCAATGGCTAAGAGTTTCTGACTGCATCAAAATCAGTGAACTGGAAACTTTTTGGAAACTATTCAATGATTTAGCTCCCCTGCACTGCTATCTCCATCTTAAAGAGATGAGCTGGCCAGTGTGTCTGAGGGATCCGGAGAACCAAGCTGGCAGAAGCATTATGCTCTGTCAAAGGTCTTAGGTCAGCAAAGAGAGATACCTTGGTCCTCCAGCTTGGAGGTTTGGCATAGAGCTGACAACTCAAAATCCCAAAATAAACTAAATGTTATGGAACTAGATGGCCAAGGTCTACCAAGAGCTGTAGTCGGATGGAATGATAAGATGAAATTAATTTTCTCACTAACCTGGCACGGTGATATTATGGAAAGATTACAAATTACTAGCCTGATATTAGTCAATATCAAGATACCTAGGAAATATAGAAGACTACCCCATTGCTATTAAAGATTACCATACTAATAAATACCAATCTAATTACATTCAAAACTAGAATTGACTAAAATTTGTCCTTAATTGAAAAAGCATTGTTACTCTTTCGAGGTTATTACTTATAAAAATATAATATTTTATTTGCCAGGAAATATAATGAAGGGACAGAATTTATCATCATTGATGCATGAAATGTTACACTCACTCTGTCTCCATGAATCCGTTTCGTTTATAAGGAGCAGGAGCTGTACAGTCTTTAGAATTGCATGCACATATCAGATGACCATGAGCATCTAAATGTTGATGATGGGATTCATGCAAAATTGTTATTTCTGCATTCTTCTCAATAGCAGAAGTTGTTACAATATACAAATGAAGAACTCCCTTTTCAATGCAGTGCCGCACCTGGAAATGAAATTTTTTTAAAACAATTACTATCTGAAAACAAAATTTTGATAAATACAAGCATTCTACTTCCTTGGAGGTTTTTGTGAAATAATAATGTATGAATTCATGTGACCTATGGAGTAAATTTGAAAGTTAATACATCACTTATTAATTTTGAACTTACTTTAATTATTAACTTAATAGAAAACCTACTCATTCATTTAATGGTTTATTGCAACAAATGCAGCAAGTAATAAATTCTTATAATGCCTTGGAGAACTTACTAAGACCTCAATGAATCAGTAACAAAGGCAGTGTTTACCTGGTGTATCTAACTGACATGATCTTAAATAAATGAAAAGTGATTTTGTTTTCTCCAAGAGAGTTATCTAAACACATTGGTTTAAAAATAAAATATACAATTTTGAGGTTGTTGAAAAAATAAAATTCTTTGGATAATATATGTTAACCCTCGTCTTGAGCTGGATGAGCATATTTTGCATCCATGTAAGACAATATAGTTTACTACCTCATGTCAGTTTCAAAAGTAATGGTTAAGAGCAGATGTAAAGGATCTTGTAGTTTACTTTATCCTATAATTTCCTATTGAATTTTACTATAGGGAATCTCCTCCCCATGCAATAGGACATTTTCAATTACATAAAAATGAGTAAGAAACATTTATGAACAATACTGCAGTGCACAACTCTGTCGTCTTTTTATTTACTTAAGAATACTAATGATAACAAATGTCTACATCATGCCGTGACTCGTGTAAGGAAATATTAAAATAATTTTATCATTATAATAGTAACATTATTAAGGTTAATGGGGTACACTGATGTATATTGCTATTTAGTACCTTCTAAAATAAAGAAAAAACCCTATTTTTAAACCAACACAACACCTATGCCTGATGCGGAATGAACCTGTAGCCCATGGGTAGGTCAGAATGTGTCCTACGCACCAGGCTAACCTGGCTGGCATGAATCACTGTCATAATGCCAGAAGATGTTCAGGTATACATATGTCATCAAGACTATGATAGGCAAGGGACTAAAGTTTATGATCACACAATTATATCACTTACCCCATTGTTAAAATAAAATAAGCTTGAAGTTCTAGGTTCAAGAAAATGTAAATTACATATATTGAGTAAGGAGAGCTATTTTAGTGTCAATGAATATTTATGTAAAAATTATGAGGTCACCTTATTTTAATATGTATTTTTGTATTCTCTACTCAACATTTTTCTTTCCTTTTGATGTGTCCTTTCCACCAAATGTATACTCAATAGTACACAACAAGATAAACATATTATCACCACTACTTATGGCTTTTGACTGTTGGATAAGATCTATGTTGCTTGCCATCCCTAATGAAATTTCGGTTTTTCAAGTACCTCATATGAAATTCATCACAAGTAAATCTGAAAGGGAAACACCATGCATAAATTTTAAAGAAGATAAAGATGTGTGCTGGTCTTGTCTAAGGGTATTTGCAAAAAAGAAGTATATGTACTAATATTCCATATAAAGTATTGATTACTATCTAGTGGATGACTGTCTTTTTATCCTGAATTTAGGCATAATTCAGGAGCTCATTCAAAATGAAGTACATACAATCTCATGGTCTGAAACTGATACTAGAAATTCTGTTAAAGGAAACCGCTAATATACAAATTATCCTCAAAAGATAATTAGCAAGCCTCAAGAAGGCATAACCTCCTATGAATGGAGGAATCACCCCTATTTTAAGGTAGAAATGAAAAAGACAATCATCAAAACCCATCAACATTAATAACATCCCAATTCAACAACATGTAAACACAAAATGCTATTAACAGATGAGTAGGATATTACCATATTGCATAATATTATGTTTTTCCATCCTAAGCATTTCCCAGTTTTTACTCTGGAGTCATTCTGTTAAGTAGTTTTAGCATTTACATTTACTACTGCATGGCCTGGACAGGATTCTAACCCACAAACCTCTTGGTTGGTGGGCAAGAAGTTTGCCAATCCAGCCCTGCTGCCACCGTGGTTGGCATATTGAATAATATTAATACCAAGAGAAAATTTGAAAATAAAAGAATAAGTGGAATACTACTCTTCACCACAAAAAACTGCCATTGTACTGAGTGAAGCAAAATCACTGCATTAAACAAAGATAGTATGTATATCTTTGGAAAGAGTTAATATTTTTGACAATGCCTAAGAGACAAGGAGCTAGATAGATGAACGAGGTATATAATCTACTTAGATCTGAGGAGAAGAGCTTTGGATATGAGAAATCAATGTGGATTCTGTTGGAAAGTAGTATGAGAAAGAGTATAACCAAAATATTTAGGAATACGAATAACAAGTACGTTCAATTGTCATTCATTAAACTAACCTGTTGGGTTTTATGTGGAGGCATATTTTGAAATTATCCAATGGTCATTACCAGAAACTTTTCCTTGAAGAAAAAATTAAGTTCCACGAAAACTTCAGTAATAAATTTTTGAGTTACTTGTTTCAACTGTCTCTTCTGCACTTCCCAATTCTAAAAAGTTTCCATTTGGGAGATATACAATACCATTTATCTGAAAATGATAATAACTTCCGGATATATTATAAATAATATCAATTGCTATTCATTTTGTGAACCTTGGGTAACAAAACAATTTTTATTTTTCACATTATAAAATGAAATAAAAATTGTTAGTTTTTCAGGGTTTCATGGGATAACTCCACACCCCCCTCATATGATTCACAATCTAATTAAACCAACCGTTGAATTAATTACTCTGGCACAATACCTTTCAGTAGTTCAAATACTCTTGCTATTCAATTACAACATTTTTACTATGTAGATGTTTTAGATGGAATGATATCTTAGTGTGATTTATACCCAGGTGCTTTACATTAAGTGTGAATAAGACATTATGACGTCCCCATGTTTTGGGCATAAAACAAAAAATTTAAAGAACTACTACAGCTGAGTATTTACTGCAACATACCACACTTACAGAGAAATATGTATCTTGCTAATCTGCATAGGAAATATTTCATTCATAGGAGTTCATCACTGATACTCTGGATGGAATCAATGAGTAAATACTTAGTAAGAAAATTCATAATAATAATATGAGCTAATTCTTTCTAACAAGACCCTCCAACCAACAAGGAAAACCTATGTCATAGATATCAGAAAACTAATGAAACCTTATTTGTGTATCAACAAAAGAAGGGCATTCCCTTCCTAGGAACCAGAGGCAGGTGACTAGATACAATAACCAAATATGATCTCACTGTGCAGCCCAAAATACTCTAAGGTAGCCTTACCTCTGCGTTAGGCCGACATGAGCGTCGAATAAAGCGAGCAGCATTTCCATAGGTCCGAGCATCAACACATACTTCGGTGCCATCCTTGGGCAACTCATAAAAAAAGAGGAAGGGCGGATACCTCTGGGCAATTGATGACTGCTGACGGTGCTGGGTGCCAAGCATATATTTACCCCTTATTTCTATTACTATTTGATTTGAATGAAGATATGATGATGCAACAAGGGCCTGAAAAAAATCAAATAATGACAAGTCAGAACTTTGCCTTGACCCACCTATATAATATTTTATCATTAGACCATTTTTAAAATTATATATTACCCTTATTCCTGGTTCTAGTTGTGTCACTCGACATTTTGATGCAGAACTATGATGTGATGAAATATTTAAAGATCCTAAACCATTGGTACCACTATTTAAACCAGAATGAATCCCATTAACACGTATTGCAGAGAGCCTGGCCCTAAGTTCTGGAGAGTAATGGTTAGTCACAGCCTCTTCATAATTGTCAATCCACCTCCTTAACTGAATGGCACCAGAGCTTCCAGAATTTCCAACCTCCCATGAATCCTGGGTCTCTTCATCGCCCATCACCTCATCAGTACCAAGTGACTTTGCAGCCGCCTTTCCCTGGAAAATAAATGGAGTGGAACAAATGCTAAATATAGGCAACACAACTTACTTCTAATTGAGGAAAAAAGCAACTATATTTATATATACATTTGGCTGTTCCCGGTGCCCCATATGCATTTTAAGTCGATATTAGGCGGATTATACCAAAATATACAAGGAGAAAATTGAGAATCACTGCTTGTATCTTTATGAAAATTATTCAATAGACCACGGCTCAACATAAATACTTTATAAAACAAAAAACATTTATTTTAATTGTATCATCATTAAAAGATGAGTTCTGCCTAACTGGTATTGAGTATAAATGGTAATTTTATCAGTTATGGCAAATAATACTCATTTCAACAGATAAAAATTTTATGTCAGCCAATGTCACAAAATTTTGATTTCAATATAAAACTTTTGGATCTCCACTGCATTAATGGTTTCCTTTCCTTGGCCATGTGTCAACACATTCCAAAACTAGGCTAAGAAGAAAATGTAAAGAGTGATAAAAGAAGGACAACATACCCTTCTTTTGGCCGTGGCCCGTTTGTACTCGGCTCCTTTAATGCTGTCCCTACGCTTGCGCCTCCGCAGAGGCCTCTGTGCCACATTGCTTCGGTTGTCCTTTGACTGAGTGTGTGACAAGTGCACTCCCACACCACTGTTGGCCACCTGCTCCCGCACCGACTCCTGCTTTTTCCTCTTCATTGCAGCACCCCTCTTGTTGCTCTCTGCCAATGCCTTGGCTCGTGCAGCAGCTACACTGGATGCAGATGTTCTCCTCTTGCGCCTTCCTGCCAAACCCTCTTCAGCATTGTCCCCTCCAACACCTGTACAATGAAATAGGCAAGGGAAAGTATTTAGTCCACTGACTAGCTTTGAATACAAGTGTGCATATTTTAGATATTTGTATTCATGTGACATACTAGTTATTACTGGCATTGGGCAAGATTGAAAACACTTTGGTCATGGAAATGGAAAATAAGAAACTGAGCAAAAATGCATCTGAGAGGTGATTTTGTTTGTTTATTCAACACCAAATTGACAAATACAAAATTTGCATGGCTTCATCAAGATCAATAACAAATAACATAATAGAGAGTTATATTATATCAATTAAATACACCAAGTAACATCCACCAATACAATAAGGACATACAAAAGCACAACATCAAGAGGAAAAAAGATGGTACATGACATTCAAGGAGTGAACAGGGGAATAAAAGATACATTAAATAAAAAAAGTTTTTAAAAAGGCCTCTAAAATCCAGTAATAATATAGAAACATTTGATTTTTAGTAGTTGTTTTACCTTCAATATTAAACTGTTAGGTGTGGTGTTGGTCCTTAACACTTTTGCGTCGAACAACCGATATATATATATCGGGTGTTCAGAATCATCCCCCAGTATGGACGGCCTTTATTTTGTTACAGACTCATACGCAGAGACAGCATATCAGTTTAAGGCTCTGGCACGAAAGGGTTAATATTGCATAGAATTTTGCTAACGAGTGTGGAGGCAGAGTGGTAGGGGCTTTTCTGACAAAGAGAACTGGAATATTGCTTGGGGTGTACATATTTTCAGGAACAGGTAGAGTAATTATGGCAAGTGACATTGGTGGGAAATTTATCAAGGCTGACTATGACAAAACAAACACATGTTAAAATATAAATAGAAGGAACCATTAGAATGCTAGTATCAGCAAAAAGAGGTTTCCCTAGTGTACGAATGGGAACTTGATATACAATCTTGATTGCTTGCTTCTAAACCAAAAAGGCTCTTTTCACAGTAGGAGAGTTACCCCAAAATGTCATATCAAGTATTACCATCAAATGCTGTCCTTCTACTATTCTTAAGTTGCAATTAGACTTTTATGATTGCACATTTTGCTGTTGTACCTGGTAGAGCTGTAGCTGAATGAAATCTGCCAAATTCAGAGATTATTTTCAGAGCACAATTCTTTTATTATCCAAGCATGTTAGCACATGGACTTCACAAAGGACTACACCATTTTAAGAATTACAACATACTGTACATTGATTTCTGGTGCAAGACCATTTCTGCCATCATTTGGTATCACCCAGGACTGTTTCTGCTTTCATGTTTAAGGTGGTGAAATGTTGGGTCTTCAATAATAGAAGGAAAATACTTGCAGCAACTCCCAACATTCCAGTTATTAGTCAACTTGTGCAGAAGCACAGCAAAGAGATGAGACTCACCAGCAGCAGGGCCATTCGTGATTGAGTAAGGAGTTGATGGCAGGGGTGAGCGTGATGATGAAGACGAGGAGGAGGACGAGGAGGAGTCCGAGTGATGGTGGCTCAACTCCTCACGCTTCCTCAGCTGCAGGGCACGTGCCCTGGTGCGGTCCACCCTCCTCGGCTGGCACCTCTCGCACTGGTACTCGTCAGGGATGTTTGAGCGGTCAATGCCCATGCAATCCACATGTTGCCATACACTGTAATCATTGGAAAGGTTGTATATAGTGGGTTTGATTGTACGCAGAAGGTAGCAATACTATATTTCAAAATTCGAAATGTTTTTCAGGCTACTTACAAGCATTTGTCACAGCAGATCATGTAACCGTCATCATGCTCAAAATTACTGAAAAATAGACAAGGGAGAAATTAATTAATGTTAATAAACTAATTGTTAAATGCATTAACCAGTGATCATTAAAAGGAGTTTGTTTCTTCATTCAATTAGTATTCATGACAACCAATGCTCAAAGAATCATCTAATATTAACAACACTTTAATTGCCCTACAATTAATCCAAAATTTCATGGCATTAAACAAAAGGCACTTCTCAGTATACAGTGAAACCCCTCTTTTACACTTTTGGTGGGGGACAATGGAAAAAGTGTAAATCGGGGGAAAATGTAAATCGAGGGAAATCGTAATTTGCAGGAAAGAAAAGCAA
>WURS02074932.1:0-10337 GCA_011762765.2 Rhinocypha anisoptera | reverse complement strand
GGGGTGGGAGGAAGTTCACCCGAGAGTGGATTAAAGGAGGCACGAGGGAAGGGATTAAGGAGGGCGCGCGCTCCATATACACGCGCCACTCATCATCAAAGCCGTGAGTGATGTCGAGATGCGGGAGAAGAGACGGGATTTCGTTCGGGGGGGCGGAACGAAATGAGCATCGCGATCCGTGAGAGAGAGAGAGCTGGGAAATCCGATGGAGATAAATGCGAAACCGAACCAAATGGACGTCTCCCCATCTCAAGATAGGTGGATTTGCTTCAGATGAAATAGATAAACCGCAAAAATGAAAGACTGTATCGCGAGAAATAATCGAGATGGAATACCCGTCATTAATTAGTCCCAGGAGATTGGATTTAGCTTTTGCTCACCAAAGAGAAGTCATTTATTCCGATTACATTTAAAAAAATACAAGGTGATAATACTTTCTATTCAAAGTGATATGTTACCTGGGATTTAGGTTCGTTCCATAATGACCAAATATGCCTACGAGATGGCAATCCCTCAAAAACAACAGAATGCCATTGTTGATTTTTTTGGAAAGTCCAATACTCAATACTATGATTGCTCCCGAGTAAATATCATCGTCGATCGTTCACGGCATTGGTTAAAAATGTTATCCTATTTTTTTGGAAAATATTTTATGCTAAATGCGATAATCTTAAAATTAGTACAATAGGGAAATGGATGAGTTTCTCGGCTGTGAATCATTAGATTTAATATCAATTCCCGTTAAAAAAAAAAGCATCAGTACAATACGTACGAGGGTGGTCTGAAAAGTTTCCGACTCATCAAAGATACAAGACATTTTTTCTGAAAATATTGATTAACCTTACATAACAAAATTGATAGGAACATTGTATTTTTCAAATAACGGCAAGAAAAAAAGAAAAGACAATAATCCTATGTCAGCAATAAGTACGAATTATTTAGTTCCACCTCCTGCAAAAGCGATTTTTTCCATATTTTTTATTCCCAATGCCTCAATTTCCGAATTAAATAGAGCTGAAATATCAATGTAATTTCAGTCTTATTCTTGCGCATCAATCCCCTAGTTTTGTATTAGAGATGCAGAATGTCGTTCAGAATTGCATAGTATATTTCGAAACAAAATGTAGCAAAAGTTCAATTTTGTTTAGTCCGGGGTTGTTGTATGTAACTCGCGCTTGTGTTTGTTTCATTTACAGATATTTTAGACACCGGGAAGGAGTTTCAACTCCTGACGTGAAAGCCAAATGTTTATAACGAATTGATATTTCTGCTACGGCTGATCCTAATAAATTCATTGTACATCGCTAAAAATGCTTCAATTAATGATCGGCCTTCAAAATCGTGGAAGATTTTGTTACCAAACACTGTGCAAAAAACTTTAGGCAAACCACGATTGATTCATTTTTTATGAGTTAAATGATTTCTTTGCTGTTCACATTTTGTAATCCAGTGGGTCAGAGGATTTCTTTTTTCAAAGGGTCAACTATTTTGTTCGTTTGCATGGCTAAATGGTAATTTAATCCATGAAATGTTTTTTAGCACTAATTTTCGTTCATTACATGATTGCATATTATTGTGGCTTGTCTGTTATTTTCCTGTTTCTGAAGAAAATTCTCTCACTGGACACCGGGACGTCAGACGTAAATTGACTGGAAGGGTGATTTTTTAAACTTCTTCAACACAGGCATGTGTGCGCATACATTAAATGAGTCATGATGATGGTTCTTAAGAGTAGCATAAAAAATATTTTCGTGACAAAATAAAATTTTATGTACCTATAAAAATATAATTATTGTCGGTCGAACCAGTGTTCTTTGTTTTCATGAATGTGTAGGTTTCGATGCGGTGCCTTTTCGTCCATATAGCCGATCGATTGGAATAAAAGAACATATGGAGCGGTGAGCTAGACTTGCAAACAGTGCAGGAAAAGGTATTAGTTGAAGGTCAGACTGACAGGGAGAGACTGTCAAACAACAGGAGGTCCCCTTTTCATCGACAAGCAAGTAAAAGAAGTTCAAAGTCAGAGAGGAGGGGGGGGCAAACAAACAAGGGGTAATCTACTTTTCACCGGCTGTAACCCAGGGTGATGGAGATCACATCCAGTGGTGTCATTTGACTGTGTTTGCCTTAGCTTATCTCACAAATAGTAGTCCCAGGACAATAGACAATCTCTCTTGAACCTCCTCTTATATATGGAATCGTAATTGTAAACTGTAGGTCATATCTTTTCTATGATTATTCATGAAATGTTGCCAAAGATACTACTGATGCTTGAAGTAAATTAGTTACGTGTGCGTGAGTTTTGGTGACAATATTTTAAATTTTTTGAAAATGAAACGATCTATTTTCTATGCATTTGCGGATGGATTGATACAACTACTTCATTGCTCATTTTCCATTTCCATGCTTCAATGATCCATTTTCATTGCAATAATACAACTACTTCATTGTCCACTTTTGGTGCTGCTATAAATGCAGAAAGAGGTGAATTTAAGTGACCGTCGGCTGTAACGAGTGTGCATTACAATGAGAGATTTTTCGTCATTTATCAGCTCTCGTTATAGCAGACTTCTACTGTATTTTATAAACTTTGACATTCAAACACCAAAAGGTTTGCCATCCACAGTGTACGTTACATGAAAAGATGTGCTAAGGCAAACTGTTATATTCAATCAAAGAATACTCTCTGCATCATGGTTTGGTTTTAGAACTTTTTGACCTTCAAAATCATTATTACAAATGAATGTTTAGTTTAGAAATAACTAAAAAAATTAGTAGTTTCAAATGAGAATTTTTTAAAGTATCAGATATTCAAATGAAATGCTTAACATTGTAATGTTCCACAATTTAACTGAATTAAATTTGAAAAAGTACTAAGTGTTAATCATTTTGTGTGGACATTTTTATTTCAGAGGTTTCATGGTAAGAGCCAACACTATCATCTTATCTTTAGGTAGGCTATAATGTATGCATAAAATGAAGAGCAAAATTCATGTCAGTTTTTAACCAGCCACAGCTAATCACAATGTTTATACTGTATTCATGTTTTATTGTGAGATCAATATCTTACATAACATTTAGAGTTTATATAATCTCAGTTTTTACTGCAATGCTTTTCAGGCAGGAAAAACAATGCCTACACTAATATATTCAAACATAGAATGTGTGAAAAGATTAGTTTTAGTCTAAACTTACACATAACCAAGCAATTTTAAATGGTGGTAAGATTGAATCACTGAAACAATGATCCTCATTATTGGAAAATATACTTACTTGTCAATCTTCTGAATTTCAGAGACTTTGTCAGCCAATTCCGGAGCATCAACCTTGATTTTGGTGATCAAATCTGCAATACTTGCTGTTTCATTTTTATAGTCCTGATTAATACTCTTCATTGCAGCCTATAATATAACCACAAATAAGTTCCCTGTCATGTTGTATTTTGTTATTAAAAGGCAAATGAAAATTATCACAAATCTAGGATGAGCCTCTTTTTTTCTGAACTTCACACAGAAAAAAATATAATCGCTTGAATATTAAAATCCATTAAAATGTTGCTTTGAATCCGATACACTGACGATATTACAGTTCATATTGTGATGGCATTAATGTTTTTATAATCCAATTTAGGTAAATCATAAGCTTGAACAGAATTGTAGTATGTACCCACACTGATAAATGCAGATATGCACTCATATTATGCAATCCAAATGAAGTTGAAGATTTTCATTCTGATTACAAAATAACTGTCCCTTTCTTTAGAAGTCAAGAAGAAAGGAAAACATCAACTCAGATTCATGAAAATCGGGTAATATTAGTACTTGCAAGATTTAAAGATAGATACTGTCAGGCCTTTAAAATATGCAAACCTTAGGGGGAAAGGGTTGGAGGTTCCACCTAAGTTAGATATGGGCTGTTTTGAATATTAGAACAAAGTAAGGCACAACTCATGGATTATGTAAGCATTTCATGATTCTAGTTATGTTATTATTTTATTAAGTTTAAAGTGAACAGTTTTACCATTGTCACAGAATACTGGCTAGAATGAAGGTTGAAAAAATTTACCT
Organism: Rhinocypha anisoptera; assembly: GCA_011762765.2. Taxonomy (NCBI): domain Eukaryota; kingdom Metazoa; phylum Arthropoda; class Insecta; order Odonata; family Chlorocyphidae; genus Rhinocypha; species Rhinocypha anisoptera. Next base: position 6,270 of record WURS02074932.1, on the reverse strand, counting down.
AATTTTTCCCACTATAATTGACTTCCAATTGCATGGCGACTAAAGTAGTTGTTGTTAGAAAATCTACCTTCTCAAAACTATGAAGTGCATAGTTTCAGGCATTATGTGGTGGAATTAAAAAATATTAATGACAAGGGGATGGCACCTTTTCACAGTTAAAATATACTTTATTTTCAACTAGTTTTGGTATAGTGACATTGAAACTCATTGAAAATAAAGTATTATTTAACAGTGTAAAAGTACCATCTGCCTCTCAATTTCTAGTTTAAACTGGAATATAGATAAATTATTTTTAAGGATAAATCACATATCCATAATCCATTTCCACTAAACTTGGTAATCATAAAATTAACCTTTTTAAAAAATATTATCAGTCAACTGACAAATATTTCCAGAGAAAACACCATTAAGGGACTATTTTAAACTAAAAGCTCTGTTTGTACCTGGAATGAGTTGACATCTTTGGAAGACTTCAGTTTTGCCAGCTGCTCATCATAGTGTTGGTAGGACAAGGCCCTCTGATCCTGATGAGCTAATATCTTCTCACAATATCCAGCCACACGCATTTTACTTTCGCTGGCTTCATCCTTTCGAACAATAAAATCACTGTCAAAATATAGCTACAAACCAAAGGAAATTAAATTTACAGAATTGTATTGGCTTACCTTAGTAATTGAGAAATCGAGGCGAACATATATGATGACAAGAAGGAAGAGGAAATAAAATGCCAGCACTACCAGGAGAGGCTCTTGCAACATCAGAATTCTAGGAAATTGATATTGAAGCTGTGAAGAGGAGCAAAACCATAATTTGCATTTCAGTTACTATGATTATATGAAAGAAGTACACATTATGAAAGATAATAGTGTTATGAATTCATCATACAAGAAAACAAAACAGTATAGTGGTCAGAGAATAAAAGATGTGATAAATTATACAGAGTCAACATTAACGTAAGCAACCAAGTTTCTCCTGAATGGAATGAAATTCCACATAGGAAAATAATACTCAGTAATGGATCATTTTACATCTCAGAAAATCAGAATAATTATAACATTCACCTCGAAATCTTGGATGTGGTTTTCCACCAAGTTCCTTTTCCTCATGTTAATTACAATATGCCCCTTTGTGTCCAGATAAGTATAATGCACAGAGTCTGGAAGCCTCTCCACTTCAAAAGGGGTCCGCAAAACAAAACCATGAGTACCCTCAGGGAGTATTACCTTGGTTATCAATTCATCGACTACCATGTCATCAAATGCATGATCAAGGATTCGCATTCTTAATAAATAGTCATCGCCTGAAAGGATAATAAAGATAAATGATTTAAGGGAATACTCTCTGGTTTATGAAAGGATATATACATAAAGTAAAAACAAATGACTGAAGTTTTACCAATGAACTGAAATATCCCAACTTTTGATTATCTTTGCCTACCAAACAAAATGCTTCCAAATTTTTACCTCTTATTTATTTTACCTTTATTCAGCAGTAGTATTTTTATTATTTATTGGGTGCATATATGTCTATGGTCATTTAACACCTCTTCATATCATAGAAAAACCCCATATGGGCAAACACAACATCCGTGCTCTGGGCGGGACTTGAACCCGCAACCTTTGGGTTAGCCAGCGAGCATTCTACCCCCAGGCTAACAGGGTCCGCTTTAATTCGGGAAAAATATAAAAGTATGTAGATGGAAAATGGTGTTTATGGCCAAATTATTCAATATCTTTATATACTTCCACAACCAGCATGAATCAACATTATTAATAATATAAGTGATGAAAATATACAAATATTGATACAAATGTATAGGATATTCTATTGCAGAAACACATGGATTTGACGGTTAACAATATTTACCGGTCTACAGTAACAGATTACCTGAATTGAATAGATATTCGTAACTGGGAACATTATATCCAATCACATAGTGAGTTTTCCATCCACCAAACAAGGGAAACCTGGGTCGGACATCCAACTCAACAGAATCGCTCAAGATTCTCATGTGGGATGTGGATATATTTCCTATCTGATCTCGATAATACACATCTGTTGCTGAAGCTGGAAGAAGGGTCTGTGGAAAAAAATAGTGCAAGGAGTGAAAGAGAGAACACTACAATACATGAAAACTTTTATATTAGACAAATAATGGGAAAACATACAGCACTAATGCTACAATAGCTAAAATGTTGAAATTCAGTGTTGGAAATATGTAATTACTTGCAACATATTTGACATTGTGTGTCAAATGTTACGTGAGGATAATTTTAACTGTCAAACCACATGAAGACAAGATCAAAACTGTAAACAGTTATGAGGTAAAACTTGGCATTCAAATTTTTTATGAAATATAAAAAATCGTTAACACTACGAGTATGTTTTCCTCAATGGCAAAAATCAATGACTAAGTAAACTGATGCTCTAGGATGGACAGACACCCAAACTTTTTCGTTCAGAAGTCATCAAAAAAACCAATTCCTCTCTCACCCTCTTGCCTCCTAGTTTTGAAAGATATTATACCAACAAAATCGGGAAGCTGCTATGATGAATGACACCATTGTAATTAAATTTTTGATTTTATACTTTGCAGAATACTTCATTTTTCATTCCCCAGTGTATTCAGGAAATTCAATAAATTGCCACTGAATTCATTTTCCTACATGATCTTTATAGACATTTTGACTTGAGTTTAATATTACTTTCATGACCATGAGACAAGGGTTCCTAGTTTCAATTATAAGCATGGTATGGAAGAACACCTAATCTAGTAGTTTAAGGAATGCTAAAACGTCAATTTACCTTTCAGAGAAAATAATTTTTTTTGGACATATATCTTGTTATTGGGAATTTCATGGACAGGAGATTTTTTTAATAGGTTATTTCGATGAACTCCACAGATTTTTTCACGTTCCAGCCAGGGGAATGCTTTTAATTCAGGCTTGGGAAGGGATTACAGTTCCACACTTACCTTAAATGATTTCACACTTGAAAGTCCACTCTGAGATTCCCTCTGATATTCATAGCGGGAGAACGAGCCTTTCAGAATTGCACCAGTGTGATATAAGTTGAATATTTCTTCAACGGCTATGTTTCCCCAGTGTGAAACCTCAATAGTCCTTTCCAATTTGGTAATGGCGAGGAAGGGAGAGTTGTTTTCATAGTGGATATCCACAGGAGAAGGAGTAAAGGGAGCAATGTTTTCAAAAGGTCCAAAGACCATTCCATTCTCAGACACAGATGTTGGTTTCATTTTACTGTGACTTTCTACATTCTTTGTGCCAACAACAATAGCTGTAGTTTGCTTGGCTATCATATAAGGACTATAAACATAATAATTTCCCTTGAACAAAACTAACTGCTTCTCCTTCTGCATTATCTCGGCAGGGTGAGGTTTAAGATGATGAGTGGCAACATATTCTACTTCCACCTGTAAAACAACATAATTAAAATCAGAAGAATAGAGCATGGGACAGGGGTGTAGTGAAATCACACCAGGAGAAGATTTCATGCATAGAACTCTCTAATAATAGCACTGAGCTTCTTGCAAGAGGGTTAGCTGCCAGGTTTAAAAACCTTAGAAGTTTCAGTTAGTGACCCATTGGACTACAGACTAATGCAAGTGCATTTCAGGACCAGTGAGAGCAGTAGAGTGGAATTAAGTTATTAGAATAAAAACGAACATGAGTTTATTTTATGATATTTCCATATAGACCTCCCACAAGTGAAAACTCTGCCTAAATTACTTTCATGCAAACTAACAACACTGAGATAATTACCACAACAGACTTTCCCGCCGGAATATCATCTTTTAATTCAATTCTCCAAAACTTATCATCCTTATGACTAGGAAGTGTAGTTGCAACCACCTTTAACGGGGTTTTATAAGTATCAGTAGCCTAAAAAAGAAAAAAAAATGATTAATCGAAATTGTTTTTTTTCTCGGGAATCTAGAATTGCCGAACATGTAAACTTAATTTATAATTTTCAAGTATGTGCACAATTAAGCATGTGAACAAGTGAATAAGGCCGTGATACTTAAGACAGGAATTTGGGTATGACCATTAATTATCAACTCTTAATGTTTTATGTTCACATTACGGAGACAAGGCGGAAACACGGAGAGATTTGTTGTAATAATAGGTAGAGATTTATTACCACTCAATAAAATCACGTTAGGCCATATAGCAATACTAGAGCATACAAGGAATTGATAGTAATTCAAAGTGATGATTGCAAGGTTAAATTAAAATTATCATATATGTGATATAATTCTTTATAAAATTGATTGAAAGTGATAATATTACTTTCAATTAGATAAATGCAAATTAAAATTTCTTCCTATGTACTAGTAGCAGACTTTCATAACAGATAACGGGTCGGTGATGATTTAAAATACAATCTCCTGCCACGTTCTTATTCATTTCTACTAAACTTACCGAAGCGCCTACGTAGGATAACTTCTTGGCAATATCGGGCTCCACGGAAAACAGAAAGGATTTAATGATGCCGACACCAGAATTTTCTAAAGTGATTTTATGGGACGCTTTGAGCAATTGGGACGTCATATCTAGTGATCTCTCCACATTAACAATTTTAAGATCCTTATTAATAGCATCTGGAGCGCTAAATACTACTTGAAATAGTATGGAAATCAACCAAACATTTTTGAGGGCCATGATTACACCGGCACTGTAACAGACGCTGACACGTTTCGCGTAACACGAATTTAAGGATTCATTTGTTAATTCGATGCGTAAAACTCGCTTTAACCGGATTTAGCCGCTACATACGATCGAGTCAACAACGGTGGTTTTTAAGAAATTGGTTTTTTGTCTTCATATGAAGGAAAAGGTAAAGAATTTGTATTTGAAGAGATAGTTATAGGTAAGCATAGTTACAGGAAGAAATAATTATTTTGTCACGGCGAAATAACAATATTAGTTTTCTCCATTTCGAACATTTTAAAATGTAGACTTACATTGTGAAGGACACACAATATAGGGTTTCCATGTTAGTTCTTCTTATTGTGAAATACACACGCTAATAGTTCTCTTCCTATTAATCTGATTTGAAAAAATTGATGGCAGATGGCAGGGAAGTGGTAAACTGTTATTAAAACTACAGCCATCGATTCTAAAGAGAATAAATTTGCCCTCAGCTTGCGGGATTCAAGCCCGGACCTTTTTATTGTCGATTGAAGCGTGTCGATGGGCTATTTAAGGTGTTTCAGTGGTAACATAGGCTAATGTTTTATCCTTTAGAGGTACTTACTTAAGTTTTCTACAATTATTATAGTACTTACTATGGTATGGGGTACATGACTTGGGATTCTGTAACTGGAAGAAAAAAATGTATCACAATTGAAACTATATAGCAATAAAATATAGTTACTTAAAATAAACAAATAATACTAAGAAATTAATAAGAATAATCCAATTTAATTCAGAGGAGCTCACAATCTCTTCATTGCTATGGGTCTTGGAAGGTAGTCTACTCATCATGACTAAATGATGCTTATATTAAGAGAAAAGTTACTTCACTCACATGTGTATTAAATACACAATGAGTGCCTCTTATAGCGGTTAGGGGTTTCCATGCTGTAACAGATGAGGCCTAGATATAGCTACACAGTCAAGAATTTAACTTTAATCTTTAAATAAAATTCACTGAGTAGGCCTTCATCTGGTGGAATTCCATAATGAAGCAAAATGAGGATGCCACTTGCATACATTTCCACAGAAAAACATGAAAAAGTTTTGACAACAATCATCATCATCATCTGGTGAATTACATGTTGGAAAAGCAAAGGAATCTTAAATTCCTTGTCGAAGGGGGATAGGGATGGTGGACGGGGTATAGTTAATTAGTTGGAAAGAGCTGGACTAAGTAGGGGAAGGAGAAATAGGGTGGGTTGGTGCAATAGTGTGGACAGTGGCAGTGGAGAGCAGTTTGGAATAAAATGTTCATTGACTACTGAGCGGTCAGGGACCAGGTTGTTGCAGAGGATTTAAAATTGCCCTTTGGTGTCTAATTTTTGGCTTTTATTAGATACCACAGAGAAATCCTCTGCCACAACCTGGACCCTAAACAAACAGTAGTCAAAGAACATTTTATTTAAAACTGCTCTCCACTGCTACTGCCCACACAAGCAACCCACCCTCCCACTCAACAACACCCCCCCCCCCCCCCCCCCCCTACCCCCCCCTCTTCTCTTTCTCACCTCCTCACCCTTACTCTCCTTACTTGTGCCCCCTCCCCCCACCC
>WURS02074921.1:0-10338 GCA_011762765.2 Rhinocypha anisoptera | reverse complement strand
ACTCTCTCTTCTCATCACACATGAATTAGTCGGTGTGGTTCAGCTTGCTCGGCCGACGAGGGAGAAGGCCTTCTTTTCTGAGATTCATATCACTTTCGAAGAATGGGCAAACACAAGGGAAGACAGGAAAGGAATAATGTGACAGACATACGAGTTATGAAAGAGTTACAGTGCGTTTTAAAGGCACGCATAGCCGAAGTAGGAAATTCAGCCCTTTGGTCCATATATTCATTCATACAGAAATGACCGCCATATGGCGAAAATAACACATTCAATGATAGTAAATAAGGAAAGAGATTAGGAACACACAAAAGCTGAACCACACCGACTAATTCGTGTGTGATGAGAAGAAGAGTCCTCGGTGGTGTAATTTGTCAAAGCACACCGTCAACTGGATATTGAGGAGGTCCGGTGTTCGAGTCCCGGCTGAGGAAAAAACTTTTTGTCATATGAATTTGTCGGTTTCCATCATATATTTTCAAACACACATTGTGTGTTCGTCCTTTCCTTATTTGCTATCATTGAATGTGTTACACGATAAATATAATTATATATGCATGTATAATATCCATTTATTTCCTAACCTTTTAACTTCTTCCCACGGTACATTATTCAAATCTCCTCCTTTGACTAATGTGGGAAGTCCTAGTGGTACGCAATCCATTGTCCAGTCCTCGTCGATGGACATTTCAAAATAACACAGCACATTGGTCAGTCAAGTAACTAATTAAAGTGGCCTAAAAGGATTTCACTCCGCCCTATCGAGGAGCTCACGGGGGGGGGGGAAAGGGAAGTCTGGTAGCCACCACCTTATTCCCCCCGTTGAATATTTATTATCATTTCGTTCGGTGGTGTTGTAAGCGGACGAAAAAGACTTATTTGTTCGTGGGACGGAGTGACTTCTTAAGTCGGCTACCTCATCTCTCGGTAACCCTTGGCAACCCATCTTACGCCTGGGATTCGGGAAAGGAGTGGAAAAAAATATGATGAAGGTTTTAGGTGGTCCATCTATGCGTCTTGTTTTATATTCCCGCAACCCTCTTCCGAAGCAAGATAGAGAGAGAGTCGACAGTTTGTTAATTAAATCTCCATTTCTCTCCCTCGCAGTAGAAACACGCCGGAGGCCATGTTTACCCCCCTCCCCACAAACCCCACCCCCACCGTCAGAGCGCCACCTCCCGCCCCCCCCCTCGTGACGGTGAGTAGGGGAACTTCTGGGAAACAATTGAGGGCCGAGAGGCGAACACTCTATTCCGTGTTTCAATTATTTTTTTAAAATATATGTTCCAAATTAAAAATCCGCAGAAACAAGGATAGCAAAAAAGAATATTACAGTCAACCATGTGTTTTTAAGTACTTGGGTTTGTAATTAGACTATTCATTGCTAACAAATTAATATATTTTTAATGAAAAATGTTATAAACTATTCTAATATTTTTTGTTCGTAGGACCAGCACACAGTAGTGGGGAAAAAATAACAATATGTGGTTATTTTGCTAAATATTCGTCTGTTCTCTCATCAAAATAGTACATTATCCTGCAATATCCATCATTAGTTTGTTTGGTATTTTATTTTTATAGTGCAGTTAAAACTAAAGACAAGATAATATGAAAAAAAAAATTTGGTGTGAAAGTAGGTAAATAATTTCGCTCCACTTTTATAACGTTATGTCATGCGAAGAATTATATTGAAATTTTTCTGATGCCTCCAAAATAATATTTTTGATGACAAATAAAAAAATATCAATAGCTTTTGTTTATAAGACCAGCAAAGTAGTGATAAAAAATTTAAAAAATCTATGATTATCTTTCTTTAATGATTCGTCTGTTTTCATCATTATAGAACATTATCCTGTAAAAACATCCCTAATTATTTTGTGGGGTATTTTAGTTATATTTTGCAGTCAGACTAAAGGAGAAGATAATATTTAAAAATATTATTTTGGAGAAAAAGTTGGGAAATAATTTTGATCCACTTTTACAACGTTATGTTATGCGATGCATTTATAAAAAATTTTATGAAACCTCCATTTAGAAATTGCAGTTATCTGGGAGAATAACTAATTTAAATAATTAGTAAATTATTTTAAATTTTATTAAAAAAAATTTTTTTTTTAATATCTCTGTTGATATTCCTTGCAAAACTTTTTAATAAATTTCTTTGTGACTAATTTTTTACCGTTTATGGTTGGAGGTTATTGTCATCACAGTATCATTGTCAAGGATACGTCAATATATTGCCACTTGCTATGTCATTTTCAGAGAAACCTTCTTCCCTGTCGTTGAGAACATAAGAGGGTAGGGGTGGAGGTAATTAGGTAGGGGAGAGAAAGCTTTAATTGAAACCACGTGACTTATCCGCGATGGCATGCGATTGGTTTAAACATAAATTTTATACTATACGCCGAACCATTATATACACTTATAGCTTTGCAGTGTAATCGGAAATTCAAAATATTTAAGGTGCGGAGGAGTTCATATGCGTACAAACAGGGAAATAAAAATTTTTCCACTCTCAAAAGTACCACAGAACTTTAGAAAACATTGTAAGACAACAAAGACTCACTCAAGTTCACTACTACAATATGATACAATAAAAAAACACGAAAGAAACCTAAATTATTAAAGTTCAAATTTAAAAAACGTATGTTATGGTCTGGTAAATGAATTATGATTAAGTTATTCCCTTAAAAAAGATTATTCATTTGGCTTTTATGCTCCTATTGGAACTCTTAATATATATATATAAATAAATAAACAAAAGGTGTAACCATGACAGAAGCGCCATCTTGCCTTAACCCACGTGACAAATGAATACACATATGCGCAGTAGCCAACGCTTGCTCTCTACCTATCATTATTATAACTCTATGGTCAAGAAGGTGAATCTTTGAGAAACAATTGAATGCCACGAGGAACGTATTTGAGTAGTTTAAATTTAATTGAATTTAAAACGTACTAAATTTATTTTTCGGACAACAATGATTGCATTTAAAAAGATGATATTTCGATGAAAATGTTAATAAAGGGATACTTACGTTCACACAAATGTTTATAACAAAATTAGTTGGAAATCCTCATTGCGTAATTCGTTTCATGCTCTTTACCTTACAGATAGGTTAATCCATATTTATTTGAGGTAAAACATCAAACAAAACGTATCTAAACGGAGGAAGTATTTAGTCTTAAATTATAATTACGTATTATTGAGGGTTCATTTTTCTTTATGCTTCATTCCAGGCATCATCGTCATTCACAGTCAAAAGAATTTAATCATTTGAAAAGCGTGAGGGCATTTTCTTATCTATACAGGAGTGCTAATCGTAAAAAATTCGTAATTACCATCCACTGCTCGTTATTTATAATCAGTACACACTGTACCCATAAGTGCTGACCGCGTGGGAATATACTAGATTTTGACTCATTCGAAATAAAAATAATAATAATAATGAATCGTTTTGTTCAAATACGTTATCCCCAAAAAAAAAAAAAAAAAAGGTTTTCCTCAAAAAAAAAAAATCATGAAATTTTCATCATTGATTGGAAATGGGTACAGTATAAACGCGTCCCAAACTCCAGCTTGTCCCTTGTTCCTGGAAGGGCAATTAGGAACACCTTCCAGCGTCTGCCTGTGACCCTGGCGTCCCGGGACAGCGGTGATTGGGACGATAATTCATCCTCCCGTGTTCGGCCAATGATTGGGGGGGAAGAGTGGGGGTGGTAAGAGACGATGTTTTGTGGGATTGGGTTCCGGTCATCGGCCCACTGTCGCCGGTCGGTGATTTAGGGGTCAGGAGGAGGTCAGAGAAAGAGTCTCCCTTTCCTCTTTCTCACGGTAGCCAGGGGACTCGAATGAGACGAAAAGTGAAGTAACAATGGTACGTTTTTCACTTTTAAAAAACCGCACGATGGAAATGACGACGTAAGCTAATCTAATTAAGAGGTCCATTCAAAATATAAGACCTCCGATTTTTTTTTCTAACTTAATTTGTTCGCCTTAAAAAAAAAATGAAACTTGTTTTACTTCTCGAAGTAATCATCTTCCTGCAGCCTTGTACAAATTTTTCGCAAAGTCGACGCCATGATTCTATGGCCGCGGCGAAGGCTTCTCTCTTAGGAGTCTCTGTTTTGACCACTGGAAAATCGCTGTGACGCTGTCGGTGTGCTTGCGAGGCCGAGATTGTTTTGGGTTCGTTGTCACAAGTGATGTCCTGCCTTCTTTCTAAACTGCTGCAACCATGAACGCACTTTCGACATGACTCCATCACCACCTAAATGTCTCCTTCAACTGGCGATGAATAATTTCAATCGGTGTCACAAGCCAAGAATGATTACACGCTGGTCATGTAACGAAAATAACTGGTTAAGTATCGAAAACAGTTCTCAACAACTCGCGGCTGCCGCTAGGGGTTCTGTCTGTCGTACAGTGCCGTGACATCTCTGTCACGCGTTGACAAAGAGTGCCCGCTCATTTTAAAACACAAAACCGCATGTTTCTATCTGTTTCCAGTCCGGGGAAAACAAATTGGAAGCCTTAAAACTTTAATTCACCTCGTAGTTAAGGTAAGTTTCTTTGAATAGCATCAGGTTAGATATGCCTTACTTATTCTTAATAGAGATGGGCGATTAAAATTCGATACATTGAGAAATAGATTACTTGTATTACGATTCCAGATTATTTAGAATCGATTATTGCGTTCCGATTCTGATTCGATACACTAAGAAATCGTTTACTTGTATTACGATTCCAGATTATTTTTAATCGATTATTGCCATTTCGATTCTGATTCGATACACTAAGAAATCGATTAGTTGTATTACTAGTCCCGATTATTTTGAATCGATTATTGCCATTTCGATTCTGATTCGATACACTAAGAAATCCATTAGTTGTATTTCGAGACCCGATTATTTTGAATCGATTATTGTGTTCCGTTTCTGATTCGAGACACTAAGAAATCGATTACTTTTATTAGGATTCCCGATTATTTGTAATCGATTATTGCGTACCGATACTAATTCGATACACTAAGAAATCGATTACTTGTTTTACGATTCCCGATTATTTTGAATCGATTATTGCCATTCCGATTCGATTCTAAGAAATCGATTACTTTTATTACGAGTCCAGATTATTTTGAATCGAATATTGTTTTCCGATTCTGATTCGATTCGTTTCCTTTCCGATTCGATACAGTTCCTATTCCGATTGAATGATGATTCGGATTTAGTTGCTATGCACAGTGATGTAATTATGGTACATTTTTCACTTCATAAACCGTACGTCACAGATTATGACGTAGGCTAGCTAATCTAATGGTTAAGGTAGGTTTCTTCGCTGAGCCTTTTGGTTAGTTATATCAGAGTCGACTTAACCTAATCCCTCTTCAAATCTGTATACTTCCCAACAACATATCTATCCATATAAATCCATATTCTCTATCTCTCTCTCTTACTACCCCTATCTCCCTATTCCAATATATAACATCCTCGCCGTTCCATACATATAAAGGTCAAATTTGTAGCTGGAAATGTTTCTGATAAAACCCAATCACCTCCAATCATCCCAAAGAGTTTTTTTTTCTCCTTCGTTTGAACGACAATAATTTTCACGCATATCCCACTGAGAAGACTTGCTTTTTACGTATTAATCGCCATCGTGGTAATTGTAATATCTTGCTTTTCCATCTGATTTTTTTGGACCCGTATTTTCGTCGACAATAAAAGTTCGACAAACTCGTGCGTCTGCCAGGGGGGTGGACCACCACAGCCTTTCACCAAACGCCGAACGAAAAAAGGTATCATTTTTCCCTCCTTTTACGCGAGCTCCGCAAGAGGATTTCCGGCTCCCTGGAAAACCCGGAAAAAAAAACCTTTTTTTCCTCACCTTTCGATAGAGAGGAAGTCACCTTTCGAACCAACAAGTTCCACCTTTTTGGATATATATATATGAAAAGGAAAATCTTTCGGGAGGAACCAAATGGTTTCAGGTGTGGTACACTTGAGGGTGAAATAATAACATTGCGTGAATCCTAGATACTGGATACGCTACGCCGGACGTCAATTGTCGGTTTTCCAGAGCGGTGTCGGGTAACAGCAGCAGCTACACACAATGCAATACTCTCCTCCTCCTCTCTCTCTCAAGAAATCCCGGTGGGACAAACATGGCGACCGGGCGCATAAAAAGGAAGGAGGTTAGGGTGGGGGGGGGGAGGAGGAGAAGAAAAAAAAGTTGAAACGCGAAATTCGAAAAGATTCTCAATGCACGTTAGTGAACGAAGGATATTTCTTCTTTTCCTGGGACAGAGAATGGAAAGTTGGAAAAAGGAAAAAGGGTGTACAAAAGTATAAAGCGAAAGGAAGATGGTTTCTCGTTTCAAATAGCAATGGAGAGAGGAAGTATCAAAGGAACCGGAAGGGAAATAGAGACATTTAATGAAAGAAAATCAGCGTTCTTCTTCCAGGAAACGGTATTGCGTTACGCGTCCGGGTATTTCAAACTGAGGGGGGAGGGGGGGGGGGAGGGGGAATCTTCGCCGAGGGCACCACATGAAATATGATACGTGGATAAATTTCGATCGTCAGATGTTTCTCTCCTCTCATAATTACAACTAAGCATTTCCGTATCTTTCTCGTCTGGTAACTGTCTCCGAAAAAAAAACCCCTAAAGAAATAGGCCCCGTTTCGAATCCTGTGAAATAGTTTGTTTTTTTCCACCAAAAAGTATAAGAAAAATTATAATAATTTTTACCGCGCGAGAAATGTATTTCGTCCGCTGTGAAAAAACACACAGCGTTAAGAGCTACGGACTTACACTTGAGACTTGACTGGAAGATTGCATTTTCTTATTTCATTCACCGTTTGACGTCAAACGTGAGGTCGTTTTGGCGGCCCAATGGGTTGCAGTGCTTGGCTACTGACCTGGGGACGAGGGTTCGAGACCCGGTTGACGACCCCCCGGACATCTCCGACGGAAACCCAAGCCGAGTGATTTTTTTCGTGAGTACCACACCTTCCAGTGTGAAACCACAGGCGGCACAGGGAACAAGGAAATAATGTACCCCCCCCCCCCCCTCCATATACCCTCAATTGTGTGAATTTCTACGCACGCCGTGGGCTTAAGACTACATCTACATCTACATAATACCCTGTAAGCCGCCACAAGGACGTGTGGCAGGGGGTGAGTCACCGTCATAAATTCACATGCACACCATACAAGTCATGCATTACGCACAAAAAGAAGAAACTATATCATGCAAAAACTAATACGTGAACTACAAAACATGCTGGAAAAATGTCAGACCACTAATTACAAGCATGCAAAACAACTAAAAAATGTCCTTACAAAGTGCAAGGTCAAAACGAGGAACTACATCATAAATACAAGCAAGAAATTATATACATACATATATACACTAACTATCCTGATTACTAACTCCGGACATGTGGTTATATTTATTGTGATCTCTAATTGTGCGAGGAAAAAATGACTTTTTATATCTATCTGTTCGGCATCCTAACTCTGATTTTATGTACGTGATGTAATCTACCTTAGTATGTCGGTGTCTGAAATATAATTTCTGATCTCATCATTGAAATGATCCTCCTGTAATCTGCCTAAGAGCAATGATCTACCTAAAAGTGATGAGAGATATGATAAATGCGATGCATAGAAATAAATGTATAGCCCCACGAACAATAAAAAAACCCCTCCAGGTTCCAATGATGATATTTTACTGCTTGAACTTCGGCGGAAGACGTATGTCGGCTTCTTTTTTATATCAAGACATATTATAACAAAATGTCGAGAATGTACATATAACTTGTCATTAATGGACTACTAAATGGCCTATAATAGTGTCAATGGGCACACATTTTGCGGAATTAAAAAGGTAAAGGGCTTCTCTGAAGAATTAACAAATTCTTTAAGAAATACATGTGACGGAACATACAAAAAAAAGCCTCTTTCCGACCATGAATAAAGAATGCGTGATTAAAATTAATCGTGGAGTTAAGCAAGGTGTCTGAAGTCTTGTCCTATACTTTATTCAATGTACGCATAATGGTGAAGTCAACCTTGCTTTTTTTGGTCAAAATTAGGTGCAGGATCAAACCAATTATAATCGGGAGTGTATTTCAGATCCGGGATGAAGAATTTTACAATGAGGTTCAAAATTTATATTCTCGTATTTTTTAAACAATGAAAGACCGTCAAAACAGCACTTTTTAAAAGCTGTTTTGCTTATGTTTGTTTTTGAAAACGCATATAGGAAACATATTTTTATAGAGATTTAAATTGCCTACAAAATGAGTCCAACACGGTTAGGATACGTGGTAATATGTTAAAAGTTAGTAAACCCAAAACTTTTTATTTTTTTAAACTTTTAATATTTTGATTAATTAGGCACTTTATGTTTATAACTATTTTATATAGATTTTTTTTCAGTTTTGAGACTTTTGTGGGTAACTTAAGCGAGTTACTTAAAAAAAAAGTGGCATCTATGATTTCGGCAGACATTATCCTTACTAGCTTGCTGAGTTAATTAATTAATGGTCCTCCAAATTAATGAATGCTCTCCTTAATATTTCATCTGCTTTGTCCCTATCCCCTTGCTAATTGCAAGCGCCATTTACTTGTATTATATATATATAATACAAGTAAATGGACGATATATAACACATAAAAGGACGAACACACAATGTGGTTTGAAAATATATGATGGAAAGCGACAAATTCATATGAGAAAAAGTTTTATCCTTAGCCGGCACACGAACACCTTGTTCCTATCCCTTTCCTTATTTACTATCGTTGAATGTGTTATTTTCGCCATATGGCGGTCATTTCTGTATGAATGAATATATATATATCGTATATACATATATATATCATATATATATCATATATATATATATCACTGAAGCTCATTTTTCAAACGAAAAAATAACCATACAAATACCCGATATGTTTTGATGCGGACGGCAAAGAATTTTATCTCGCCCGTTTGAAAGAGGGGTTGAGATAATGGAAGGCATTCATTGATTCGGGATATTTCGGAGAAAAAACAAGAAACTGCGCTTCGGCGAAGCAATGCGGAGCGAAATTAATGCGGATTCCCAATTTCATTTCAGCCAATATAATATACGCCGAGGAGTCTGAAAAGGTTTACCGTGGACCGATATTATCGACAGAAATGTCGATGTGATTACAAAATACACCAGTGCGTTCGGGCTAATGACCCTTCTGAAAAGCTCAAAGCTCTCTGGGGTTTACGAAATCCGACCTATTCCATTTCGCAAGGGAATGTTTTATGAGAATAATGGACAAACGGGACAACTTCATAGATGATTTTTTTAAATTTGATGTGTTGATGGTTTATTTCTACGAAAATCCAATATTCCACATGTCATTCCTAAGAGAGTTATCTTGAGATGTCTCAATTGAACACCACATTCCTCCTTGACATCTTGACATTTAATTAATCTATTTCACGTTTGAATCATTCTTGGCGCTACGCACATGCAGTCATAGTTCAATTAATCCTCCCCAGCCTGCATGTCCCGGATTGAGATGCCGGCGAAAGTATCGCCTCTTCTTCAAGGGATCATTCAATTTATTTAGTGGCCTACCTTAGATGCTGGGAATAGTCAACAAAAATCTGTTATGACTCTTGGAATAAAATATATTCTTTACTTTATATTATTTTACAACTCTACACTGCAGGTGTCTTGAACACACCTGTTTAGGGCAGATTTTAAAATCAATTAGAATATGACATCTGTCTGTCCAACTGTCACCTGATGATGCCGCGAAGCGAGGTAAACTATATTCTGCTAATAACAAACTTAATGTCGAATACAAATTTTTTATTCCATTTCATCACATCTGTGATTATTATCGCCGATTTATATTCATATTACTTTATGTCAACACAAGGACCAGTTAAATATTTTATAATTATGAAATCATCCTTCCAAGATCTAGCTAGAGTGACTTTTTACCTATATGTAATTTCACTCCTTCGGTTTCTGCTAAAAAACAGTAATCCTAGAGGGCAGTAGCCATGTAATATTAGTATTTTTTGTCAATAAGGTGCTTCGACGGCCATGGTCATTTCGTAACCCCTTCAATTCATGGCGAAAACTCCTTTCAACGGGCACAACCTTGCTCGAGGCGGGACTCAAACCCGCGACCTTTGGGTTAGCCGGCAAGCACGCCACACCCACCAGGCTAACACGGATGGCGGCAGTAGCCACCCCCCCAGCACTGTATTACGAAGGCAAGAAGACAACCTGACCATCTCCACCCTTTCAAGATGGCGATAGTGAACGAGAGTGAAG
>WURS02074900.1:0-10339 GCA_011762765.2 Rhinocypha anisoptera | reverse complement strand
ATATATTCAAATATGTGTGTGTGTATGCAATTAAAATTTTTGTACTATTTTCCTTTGGTCTGTTTTTTTCTGTTTTTGTTGTTTTTTTTCTTTCTTGATGCAAAAAATGTTCTTGTTCTCAAGTGGTCTCGTTGCCACAGAACAAAATAAATTTATTCCGTTCTATTCTAAAGTCTCGAAGGGGACAACGGGAATCATTGGAACGATCACCTCAGACGGGCGTCGACGTCAGTGATTTTTGTGACTCATGGGACTTTGGTTAACGAACAAAAATAAACGGGATGACTCAGACGTTCATCTTTTGTTCGATTCGACGCCGCGCAGGAGGCGGAGAGAGAGTTATTATTTTTCTCCTTAAAAAGAAAGCGGAGGTGTGGGTGGGGTGGACGAGGAGTGGGCGTCGTGGAAAAGAGAGCCCTCGTTTATTCGCAGGAGGGGGGACTTGGAGAAAGACGAGGGACGTCACGAAGGGAGCGTCGAGGCGCACGCGGGGAAAGCGAATGTCAGAGTCGGACATTTTGCGCTATAATAACCCTCGACGGATGCGAGGAGAATGGGGCCCAGATCCGAAGGGAAACTCCCACATTTTGACACCGGCCCTGGGGTGGCAAGCCAGGGACCCTTTGGCCCATAAATGCACCTGTCGTTCTTATGGTTTGACTATACGTATCGTCAAGGCCTTGGCAGTTTCCTGTGTATTCGGACAATTCGAACTTTATTAGGAACGTACGCGAGTGAACGTCATAAAATCAACACATTCTTCCGAGGTTACGCGAATCTAAGGTTTCAACATCTCCATTCATGGTGATGAAAAATCCTTAACATAGAATTTAACCACATTTTTTATTATTCTACTCAGCACACGACTTTTTACTCACGTCTATACGCACGGTGCATAATTATAGAGCCATTAGTAGATCGCGAGAAACAAAAGCGAAAGCGCACGACATACATGGTCAGTTAGTACATATAAACTAAAGCGAATGAATTTCTTAATACCACGCCTATAGTCATAACTGAAAATCTAATTTTTTTCCTTTTGAAATTGCATCATTACTTGCTAATATATTATTGGAGACAACACTTTTTTTACTGCGGCTGTAATTCAAATTTCAATAAACTATACCTTTAATTGCGTTTCTGGCACACAAAACAGATTTTGTTTCTTACTTTGATTAACGTAAAAACATTATGGAAAAGTAAGATAGTATTTAACATCATCTATATTTTACTTCAAAAAATTTGAAGGGAAATAGTTCATCATCACCTAAGTACTTCAATCTGAAGATTGATTCCTTCCTTTCCTATCCAGTGCCACTTCACGTACCGCCTTGGTCGTTTTACTACAGAGCGCACCTTATAATTCGACCTATATAATTATTCTTCGGCCTTCCCCGCGGGGTCATCCCTTCTTTTGTATTCTTCACGAAGTCATTACGCCAAAGGGTGTGTCCCATCCACCTTGTTATTCTTCTTACCCTACTCCGAACTGAAATGAGAGGTCACTAAGTTGAAGTAGTCATTAGAATCGGAGTAGAGAGCGCGGGAAAAAGAAAAGGGCGGACAAATGCGAAAAACATCCGCATTATTACCTTGACGCGAACGGCATCTTGGATCGTGACAAGAATAATATACCTAAGAATGCCGAAGGAAATAACTTTATTTGAGTGAGTACCAGTTTGAGTTTACTATGTACTTACATACTATGGCAGATGAGACACTACGACTACTCACATACTCCGGTATATCAGATCACGTACATAAAATCAGAGAGATAGACTGTCTAACGGATAGATGTAAAATGTATTTTTTTCCACGCACAATTAGAAACCAAAATAAATGTGACCACAAGCACGGAGATAATAGTTGGGCTCGCTAGTGTGTGTATATATTATCTTGCATGTTTTTAAAAATTAACTTTGTTCCCGCGTGACATGTATTTTCGTTTGTCATTGAAATTTTTACATGTAAGTAGTTTCTCTGCATGTGTAGGCAAGTGTAGTATTCTATGTAATATATATTTATATGCACGTGGGAATGCATGCCTGGTTACGGCTCACTCACCCCCTGCCACACTCCCCCATGCGGCGGCGGCTGATGCAGTGTATTCCTTAGACGTTGACGAATTTTGAAACAAAGGAACAAGGGAAGCAATTCCTACACCAAGGTTCATTTTTAGAAAAGGGTTTTCTTGGGATGTCACTGAATATGGAAGAAGCAAGTGGGATAAAATAATCACAATAGCCCAGGCAAAGTCGGCATCCTTTCATAAGACAAAGGTATTCGCGGAAAATAATAATAGCCCTAAATAAGGAAGAGTTTCATTAGGATATACACGCATATGGAACATACTTTTACACGGAAGTGAGACATGGGCAATACCACCATCGGGGAAAAAAATTAGAAGCAATAGAAATGTGATGCTAGAGTAGATATTGACTTATTAAATTGATAGACTTGAGTGACTAATGGGGAAGTACTCCGAAGAGCCGGCGAAAAGACAGGTTTATGGAGTACAATAACTAGAAGCCATCGTAGAACGGATGGACTTAAAATATAATTTTTTTCCTCTTACGATCAGGGAACAGAATAGAATGGTTGCAGTCGTGTTCAGGGTGATGAGGAGGTCAGGTAGCGTATTTCGTGGTCACGTACTCCTGCATGCGTGTCATACCTTCCATCAATGGTTAACATTCAACCCCCATGAATTAAAATTTTGAATTTTTCCCACGAAAGGCATTGGTTCCATCCAATCCCGATTATTTATGCATGTGTGCCTGCAAGAATGCATGCCTGGCGTGTAATCAATCGTACCCCGCCACGGGCCCTTGCGGCGGCTTGCAGGGTATTTGTTTGGTGCAGATGAAGGAGAGGAACAAGAATAGGACACGCATTGAAGGGTGACAGCTTAGTGAAAACTATTCGAAGGGACCGTAGGAGGGGAGAACCCTAGAAGTAGGGCAAGAATTGCATATGAGAAAGAGATACATAATTGACTGTTACATTTAGGAACTACTGAAGTATGAAGCGGTTGGCATGTGACTGGATAGCTTGGGGAGCAACTATGTGTGCACCAATCCTCGCACTAAAAGTTTAAGATGATGCTCAGTGAAATACGCCGAGAACCGTGTCCGACCGCCTGTACCTTTCTACGCATAATAATTTACAAAATCATTATTACACACAGTGGCTACTCTTATCAGTACGTTTCTGCAGGTTTTTTTCACATCCCCCCCTCCCCTTCCTGTGTGGGTGTTTTCCTGCAGTGGGTTTTTCGTCAAGAATAACGGTCAGCTATTCTGACGTTTGTCTATTCACACTATTCGCACATTTGCCTACACGCATCTTTCTACACGGTTAATGATTATAGCATAATTTATATCCCGTTTTATTATTTTCTTTTGTAAAATCTCTCACATTACTTTCAAGTAACATTATATTTGTAACAAGGGAATGGGTGGAAGATTGACACTATTTAGTCTCAATCTACAATAAAGACATTTTATTATCATTATAATTACCTTTTTTATTTGAAAAGATTTAATCTTTTATGCAAAGAACCAATGAAGAAGAAAGTCAAATAGCCGTCCAGAGGAGCCTAATGATGAGCATACCCTTAAAATAACAGGAAAGCTAGCAGAATGCATATTGGAGCAACGCATTTAATAAAAGCTGTATTGAAACGGAACTTTGGAGGGAAAACCTTGGATGTGGTTCATACGTACAGGCATGACGAATGAAACACAGAATAATGGAAAATGTTACAGTTATGAACTACGGGTGATTGAAGAGGTTGGTAGGCGAGAAGATAGAGTGGAGAGCTGCAAAAAACCAATCTTCGGATTTAAAAATAATGATGATGAAGAATTTCACGAGATGAGTTTCTCACGAAAATGACCAGTGGACTGAAAAGTTCAAGGTGTTCGTTTTCTCTCTTGCAAAATATTACTGACTTCAGATTTTCAAGTAATGTACCCCTATATCCCACGCGCTGAAAAAACCGTTTTCAATGTGTGAAAAAGACTAATTATTGATTTTTCCAATCAAGTTACATTTGGAAATCACAAGATATTTTGAAATATTCCAAAAGGGAGAAAGTGTCAATTTGAGAAGTATAGAAATTTCAAGTAACATCCGGTATATCTGTGAAAATATGAAAAAAAATAAGAGTGATTTTTTTCTGGATGAAGTAGGTTGGGAAGCAGTCGAAATATGATGGAACACAAGACATAAGTACAAGAGAAACGAGGTTTGTTGAAGCATTAATACAAGAACGAGTACTCGATCACTAACAATTTCAAACAACCGTTATTCTATATTCACGATACATAATGACTACTAGACCTAGTCTAAGCACACCCACACTATGAATTCAAAAAGTTAGTGACATGCCATTAGAAAATTGAATTAACAAGACAAAGAAAGAGGTCCTTAAAACCCCATGAAACTTTCCACCTCAAATGTACGCAGTACTTTAAGCAGTTATAAATACAACATTAAGTTATATGGCTGCGCTTGAGTTTTATTTGAGAGCTTGAGAATTATTTGAGAGGTCATTAAGAGGATTCATTTGATTTCGTCCCATTTTCTCATTTTAAAGCAGCTGAATTTGTTCCTCCAAAAGAAAAACTTAACTTTATTCATTCAAAAATCTTTAAATGGGTGCTAATATTGATAACCTTCTTGAGAGCTTTTTACTCATTAGATGCACCGTTGTTCTAAATGATGTGAATAAGAGATAGGGTCCAATATTGGGTCAATGGCTAAACAGACCGGATTTGTCCATGGCTGAAACAGCCTTGATTGCGCTGTATCGCAGTAATAATCAATGATCAAAACCGATTGTAATGTCATTGGGCTATTCTGTGATCAATTCAACTGATTGGCAAGAGCAAACAATCGACAGTTAACGTAGTACCTACGACGGACGTACGGACTCAACTGCAACTCAACGGTGTAGGAAAACTTCTGGAATATCTATCTACTTTGGAAAGTTTCGAGAAAGGGACGGGAATGCCACTGAATATTACCGAACGAAGAAATATTTTATATATCCTGGACATCTGTAGACTCAAAAAGAAAACCTGAACTTTTACGGCAAAGAGGAACCTCAATCCTTCCACGCATACCCGCAGCTCCTGAACAGGGGGAGGGACTCATTGATCATGATTCCGTTCCATTAGGGACGTTCACATTGCATAGTTGAATCTTTGGTGAGAATACCTTTAAGTGACTAAAGTCAAAGTACTCTTGGAAGACGGACATTTCTACTATGCGTCCTTTTGTATAATAAAAACTGTGCAACGAAAAAAATGAGGGCGATAAATTTCACGATGGCGATTTCCTTTTTCCCGGAGTGAGAAAATTCCTCGACCGACTACGTGTGTGTGCAGAACGACTCTTCCTGCTCCACATAAAACAAGAATGGAGAACCGTCGCTGACCCCACTGACATTTAAACGTGACGCGAGCAGGTAAATCTTCATCATCAAAAATGGCGCGGCATAGACGAAACCATTGTATTCAAATTAGGAAGGTTACTTTCCGACTTCGCACCGTCACTGAGTTCTCCTCCGTCGTTGTTTTTACGTCGGGTGAATGTAACTACGAAAGTAATATTTGGACTTCCCCAGTCTTAACTAAACAGGAATACCAAATTGATGACAACTACGAGATTATAATAAAGGTTCCCTGGTGGAACAGGGTGGCCGCCGTCAAAAAGGTTTTGAATTCACAAGCAGTTGATGACATTTCTATTTAAACCGTGTGAATTCATCGAGTTTCATAGGGCGGTATACGTAAATACTGAAATTCGAGTCTTTATTTTTTCCGCCTTGAAACGATTTACTGCCACAGTTATTATTTTGTTTTATAGATCACACATTTATGAGACGGATAAGATATTTCTGACGAAACATCGGAACAATTACTGGACTCATTATCAGCTTTGAGGGACCGAACCTAAAAATTTCATGCATGGAAGCTGCATGCTATTAGTACTCAGTACTACTAGGATACAAGCTGTCACCTCCTCGAAATTCCCAGACACTTACATAAGATCTTAATAAGAGCATTTAGTAATTAGCTTGAGGCGACCAAGCAATTCGTTAAGATACAATTGCCCAAATGCCGTTGAAATTTTAGATCAGATTTGAGATGAGAGGTTAAAGGCACCGGTTATTGACATGCAACATTAATTTAAAGCATGGCGAAGATAAATTGGAAGTAATTACTATCAATATTTTGGCTCGATGCCAAATTCATTTTAGTTTCGCCGTACTTGTATTTAAACTGACAGATGGCTCGGAAGGGGAAAATCTATGAATGACTTGCAGGCCCTTTTGACCTCATCCAATATGTATTTTTTCTTCGGGTATCCATAATATGGCTACTTTATGCTACGTATCATGACAATCAAGATTGCTGGAACTGCGTTGAGGATGTATTCACTTAAGGATAAACATTATAATAGAAGCGGATTCCACTATCATATTTCGCTGATATAAGATATCATAATAACGAGAGAACAAACATTTTGCAAATAAAAATAAAACTTTCAATAGTGAGTAAATATTGGAAGGAATCCGATGCATATGTCATAAATGTTTGGCGAAAATTCACACTTTTAATAAAGTGTAGAGATTGTAGGAGATTTGTATGGAGGTACAGACAGTTCGTGAAATTGGTGTCATTTGGTCCAAAGTATGAATTACGAGACGTTTAGATGGAAGAAAAATAAGACAAGGGCGTGTAAAGAAATCCTGCACCCATTAACGAAAATCTTGTCGAAAGTTCCCTAATGCTTTCATACATAAAGGAGACTGTGGTGCACTCAAAAGTGCTGCAACGCCCATCAAAAAGAACGGTATTTTACTGAAATATCGGTCACTAATTGGGGGTCACCCCGGGATGGTGAATCAACACATCAGCAATGAAATTACATCGAACTATATTTGTACAGGAATTGCTAATATGCAATTTATTCACATCCCGCAAAAAAATATATTTCTTAATTCTCTTGCCATGGGTGCTGAAAAAATGAATACGCCGCGATGGAGATGCATTTGTATACGAGTTCGTAGTTAAAATTGGGTCATGTAAATAAAACTTTGCAATCCATAATAATATATAATTAAATCAGTTGGTCTTTTGACCAATTGATTAAATTATATACGATATTATATGTGGATTGCAAAGTTTTATTTCCATGACGTGCGACGGAATGCCACAACGTATCGGTCGCCCCCATTTCTTTCATTAATTCAAATTAACCTGTAGAAAATTATTATTATAGAAGGATTAAGTTTCAGAAAACGTAGTGAATTCATGCAATATATGTTTTGCGTTGAATGTCGTTATCATCGTGGGTAACCAATCCAAGAGTGAATTGCAGCGGACTCCAAGCTGTCAACTGCCAAGCTATTGATTTCTTCTCAGTGCTTAACTCATATTATTCTCATCACATGTTTCTCTAAAGTGTCCTTGAACTACTTCAACAGTTCTACCACTCAAGATCTTCTTACAAAAACCTCTGCCGAACTGCGCCCCAGGAGGCGTCCATTTAGTCTCCTTTTGACAGTTCCTCTTGTATTTCTTTATTAGTTATCCCTTCTATCGACTTCATTTTCAACACCCTTCTATGGCACCAATTCCCAATGCTTCCTAACTACTTTACTGCTGCTGCTTCTGCCACAGTTCAAGTCTCACGTTATTGGTAAAGTAAACTCCTAGTATACATTTTTATGAAACACTCTCTCACTTTAAGGCTAGAAGCATTTCATACAAGTGGTTCTTTCTTCTGTCAAAAATATCAATTTCCGGTCTGTACTTCTTACTCTGCCCTTCTTCACTTTCTCCATTAAGGGTGATCCTTCTCCATTAATATTTTCCCCGGGGTTTTCAGTCCTTCACATATATAACTGATAATTATTTAAATTGATACGACAGTAGACAATTGTCTCATTTTGTTCTTAGTTATCTTCGGGTAGTACTTTCTCATTTCCTTCTACTAAGACGTCAAACATGCCTGTAATATACTTCTCTATCAAGGTTCTTTCTCTCTCTTAGTTGCCTAGAAATCCCAGAAGGTCCATTGCAGTATTGATTGTACATAAATAAATATTAATTGTCAATCCACGTTTATAATGAAAAAGAAAGACGCCAGTCAAAGAATTGAATCGATTCATTACTTTAGCAATTGAAAAAATAAGAAATGCTTATTTATGACCAACGTCCCGACTTTTATAGGCCAGACAGGCAATATTACGTTCACGACTTCCTCATAAAATTATGAATATAGTTATTATTCAAAACCATCGCTCAAACATTCAAATTGGCTTTTCTTAAAAATTTAACACGATTTATGTCCTTCCCTTCTGTTGAATAATTTTTCATCCGTGAATATATGGCGAAGTGGCGAAAACGAAGTCGAGTAAACGCACTCATCTCCTTCACTGACGGGTCTCCCTACACGGTGATCCTGGGTATTTCCGTGTTATTCCATTCTCACGTTTCGAACCCACCTTGTTCTGGAGGTCTTATTTAGGTCATAACCCGGGTGTGGAAATATATTGCGCATACAAACGAGGGAATCTATTTCTTCGTGTTTTACCCGCAAAATCATAGAA
Organism: Rhinocypha anisoptera; assembly: GCA_011762765.2. NCBI lineage: Eukaryota > Metazoa > Arthropoda > Insecta > Odonata > Chlorocyphidae > Rhinocypha > Rhinocypha anisoptera. The sequence continues at coordinate 1,713 of WURS02074900.1, read as the reverse complement.
TACCTAGGTGATATTTTTAGTTATATTTTTAGGTTTAATTCACGTGTTGATGCGTGGTGAATACCGATTTAAAAAAAACACTGTAACCAACCAGAAGGCAGGTGTGTTAAGTGAGGGTAGAGCTCACCTAGTACTAAGCCCACGGGGCGTGTGGAAATTCACATACCAGGGTATAGAGGGGCATCAGTTCCTTTCCCTGTGCCGCCTGTGGTTTCCCACGAAGATGTGGTACCCGAAAAATCACTCATCTTGGGTTCAGCTGGAGGTGTCCGGAGTCGTCACTGGGTCTTGAACCTTGGTTCCCCCGGTCAGTAGCCAAGCACTAATCCCACTGGGCTACCACGGCCTCTATTTCGTAACAAGGAACATATAAAAGTTCATTAAAGTAACCATAGAATAGATGAATTTTGTACAAGCTAATTAAAATTTATGTATGAGCTTATAATGAGATTGTAATTTTTTGTTATAGTAAATATTTCACCGGTTCTCGAACCCTGATCCCCCGGTCATTAGCCAAACACTCTACCCACTGGGCTACCACGACCCAACGGCATCATCAAGTGAGGCAAACCGAAAACAGATCACTAGTTAATACGTAGTTAATATAAGGTGTCACAAAATTATTGCATGCTAAATTTGCTTGCAACGAAAACAATTTCTTTTAATTTGTTGACATAGAGAAATATGGTGGCAAATATTTCCAATTCGAGAGCATGCATTAACAAACGAATGTTTCCAAGACTTTAGTGAGCGAGATTGCCTAATAAATGAATGTCGATGGAGTATTGGAGTGATAGGAAAAGTAGGGTTATATTCGTGCAGTAGTATATACATGCAGCAATTACATATATGGACGCCTTTTTACATTAATGACATGAATGCTTTAAATTTTAAACTTAATTACTTAAACTTTGATTACTTTAAAATTAAATCATTTACATGAATACTCTAAATAAAAACATTTCAAACATATAAATACATTCACGCATTCACACAATCCTGTGTGTTTATTTTCACTGGTGGAAAAGTCAGCGTCGTCATCGCTGCGTCCTGATTCGACTTCCAACAACAACTCCGAACCCTGCAGTGAATTCTCTATCACTGTCGTGGGTGCAAGTATCATCTCCAGGACTTTCGACGTAAAACCCTTACTTCCAGTGCGATAAATTTCGGCTTTTCCAGAGATAAGTGAATCAGATTGGACCATCATTCGCACAAATATGTCCTCTATATTTTTTTCGTGAACATACACGGGCGAAAATTTGTCAATGGTCTATTTTTAGATTGGTTTTTTTGGTAGTTTATTGGTTTTTTATTATGAAATGAGGGGACCCTTACATATACCTACGAGGTTCCGACCAGCTTCTTACAAGGTTCTGACCATCGAAAGATTTCTAAGTAAAATTTCAATTTCGTAAACCTAGTTGAGACCGCTCACCTCATTTCAGTAAGGTTCGTAGCGAAGTTAATTCCGTTCCTACATTAAATTTCCCTAAGCGATCATATCATTGTATCAAAATGCATAATAAATATGTATGTTTCTTTGTCCGTTCTCCGTTGTTTCTAAATGATCCCGAAGAACAATTTCGTGTTCTTTCCACGGGGATGGGGGGGGGGGGGGATGGGGGGGAGGGGGGCGGTGCGTTTCCCCCGACCAAAACACCAAGCGTCAACAAAACAAACATGCGGGTACATAGCCGGAAAAAATTCTTA
>WURS02074889.1:0-10339 GCA_011762765.2 Rhinocypha anisoptera | reverse complement strand
GGGAGAGGAGCTGTTCAGGGTGTGGCCAAGAAAGGGGGCCACAGACCTTACGAGACCCGTATGTTTAACCACCACTACTGAAAGTACCAATTACTAACCCCTAAACAGACCGAAAAAGATGAAGCCCGACGCAGATCCCGAGATAGTCAAACGAGTCCAAGAGCGACTGGCCCAGTTGGATATTATAGCCTAGTCTAAGCTATGGGGGTGATGACACGCAAGCAGTTGTTTTGTTCGACGAGAGAAATAAACAGGGATCCATTTTTTCCTTCCTTTTCCTTCCATTCATTCATTTCTATCTGGTATCATTAGCAACGCCACGATATTACGAGAATACTACATTACATATTTGACCCGGGCTATTGTTCTTCACCCAATCTCTCCCGTCCAATTATATGAGGTATATTGCATCTCGAGTCAGTCCGTCCATGTCTCCATGGCAGTAGATCCACGCCGAGGTTTCGGGCCGTGAAAAAGGAAAAAGATGAGGCAAGCTTAAGCCCCGACGGGTCCATCATCCGGGACTAACTACAGAGTATTACCCTGTGCCCCTACTACGGAGTAGCTACTACTAGTTACTACTCTAGTCTTAGTCTGTATGGAGTAATTCATAACCGTTTATTGAAGACATCCACCCACCCACCCCCTAACTAATCAAGTATATGCTACAGACGCCCCAGCCGAATGAATATCCTATTATGCTATTATGCACAACCCACCGCATTGGTTCTAGGTATAAGTACGGACTGCGCACTACCCTCATATGCAATGCTACATAACCACTTCTAGTGCATACAGAGTAGGGAGTATCGTACATAACAATGCATGGTGCTCCGTACAGCGAGTTGCGGACCCGGACGGACTTAAAACATGTGCCTTTGTCTGGACTGTATTCGTTGTACGTACGGAGTACTGAGTACTGAGAATGGGAGTCTGGCTTACTGGTGGCCAGTGCTGCTTTCTCCTTGCACCCTCCCTTCTCTTCCAACAAGAATAGCTCGGGAAACAATAGGCAATACTTATTTTGAGGAATCAAAGCCAACGCGAACTACGTGAAGATTTCGTGAAGATTGCATTGCATTTAGGTTAAGTAATAATGAATGACATTGTTGGTATGTCTTAAGAATGGTAAGTATTGTTTTTAAAAAATACATAAAAATAACAGAATTCGAGGGTCTCCTAACAGCTCGTCACCACCCTTCACTCAGCGCCAGTTTATCAACTCCGTCATTGACTTGGCTGACAAATTTTCCTTCTTGTTCCTCGCCCAGTTCATCTTCAACCTCATCGTCCCATCAAACAATGAAACAGCGTATCAATCCAAGCTAGTTACACCACAAGTCTGGGATGGCAGATCATTCGCAAGTCCCAGAGTCGTCAGATCCACACGTCCATGCAGCTTCTTCGTTACAAACTCGACGGCGTGGAGGAGAGGAACGAGATTCGGATTGTCTGCCAATCCGAGGCCTTTTGGCTCTGGGCGCCGGTGTTTCATCATGTGGCCTTTTCTTGGGGTCCTTGGGGAGGTATTGGGTGGTGATCTTGTCGAGGTCCTTCTGGACCCAGGACTCATTTATGGAACCAAGCTCTGCCGCATTTCTGAATGTGGAGATTAGGTCGGGCCAAGCGTTTGCGTCTTCCAATGCCCGTTGTCTCATGACAAAGGAAAGGTATATGACCTTTCCATCCAACTTTCGGGAGAAATGCCCACTGATTTCCGCAATGTCTCTGGTGATAGTCCCCGAGAACACAAACACATGGCTGCCAAAGAATCTTTGTGCGAACTTGTCACTCACTATTCTTCGGAAATGTTTCAAGTTTCTAACCATGCATGCTCCATTGAGCCTATTCTGTAGCTGAGAGTAGTGATTGGTTTGGATGTATTTATCCTCTATTGTCAAATTCGGAAATATCAGTGTTGGGTGACAAGTCACCAGCAAATCATAGGACTTAATCTGTTGATAGCCAATGAGGCTTGGGACTTCTTCACTCTTCAGACTGAGCCCAATAGTAAGATCATGACACAGTGCGGCAAGACAAGCAATTTCGAGTTGAACAGAGAGGGATAATTTGGCGACCTGCCCATTAGGCATGAAACTGTAAAGCTCACTTTGTTATCGTAGAGGAAGGAGCCAAATCTATCAGCCGGTGCCTAGAAAGTAGCATCCAGCCATGGTACTACACTACGATGCATTCAATTATTCATCCCTTTCTCAGTGCGCAGAAACATGCCGTTATCTCCGCTCGCTCGGCCGGTTGGATTACGGAGTAGACTGGGCTAGGCTAAACTGGGTAACTCAAGTACTAAGTTGTTATGCTATGCTGAGTTGTCAATGCAGACGGGAGCCAGATTCCATTCCCCTCGGCACGTACGGAGTACGTACGTATGTTCGGAGTACTTTGTAGAACAGACGAAAAAAGAACAAGAGACGGGATGGAAACACCATACCCCACTACCATGCATTAGCCTCCAGCAATGCGGTACTACAGTATGTATCCATGGCCCTGGTTCTGTGTATAGTATGACTATGAGGTGTATAGGTAGTGCAATACAACCTCGCCTCCCCTCAATACCGATGAGTAAATACAAGGTACATGATGCGGAGTGCATGCATGTCTGATGAGTTGTTTACCTGTTTGCATTGAAATGAAACGCTTGGTGGTTGGGTTGGAAATGGGACAGCAGAGCAGGGTTGGTAAAGTGCTGAGAGCTACCAGGATGACTGGTATGGCCAGCAACTGAACTATTAGCTACTACACCGTACTCCATAGCTTAGTTACGAACTACACCGGTGACTTTGCATTCCAGCCGGATGATGATTTCTCAGTCGGCATTAGGGCAAGGGATATGCTATACTCCACGTAATTGGCTGCTCTTGAATTCTTACCTATCAAATCGAAGACATCCATGGGGAATTCATGTGGGGCGTACCTTATATTCAACATCATTGTGGCTTGGTGCTAGCATTCGCCGCTGACCTGCCGTGCATATGAAGATGGAACGTGCCACTATTCCGTACTTGGTATACCTATCATATGTATGACTCGAGCAGTGACTCCTGACAAAAGTCCATTCCATTCCGCAGTACACTGTCCCACTATTCCGGTGGCCCGTTACAGCAGCCAATCTCCGTCGGGACTGCACTGATTCTTCAAACCTGAAACGCTTTAATACTGTGTATGGATTGTTATTGAAAAAAAAAAAAAAAAAAACAGGATGACGTGCCAAGGCCCCGTTGGGGAAGGACCCTTGGACCCTGGTATGTATCATTGCGCATAAATCACTGGCATAAGGAGTTATGACAGCTGCTTGAAGGATGAATTAACTTTGTGATGTTCGATATTCATGGTCCGTGTTGTGTGATGTCTCTCTTCAGTCTTTCTCGTTTTAAGTTGCTTAATTGAACCGTTGCGCCATCTTACAGAGCACACAAACCCAATGCTATTAAAAAAATACATACAACCGGAGCACTCGGTACATGCCACCTTATCCAACTCAACATAACACACTCTCCGCCCTGTAACTAATCCATAGTATTTCTTGAAAATGAAGCACTCTTACGTGGCTGATGATGATATTCATCGCAGTGGGACCACATACTACCACACTGGGCATAGTGCGAAATGTCGGACCGGGGAAGGCATCCCGAGTGGATTGGCACTTAACGGCTGCAGCCTCCGGATGGAGTACTCCGTTGTAATACATAGTAACTAGTACTAGGGGATATTTACAAGTCTGTGCTAGACTATGGACATGGGTGTAAAAAGACGTCGGAGTTGGATATGTAAAAAACGCCTCGAAAGTATCCAAGTTTATACTGAGTATAGTATGCCGCCCTTGCATTTTCCATACAATTAGAATCAAATTCCCTTCCCATGCACATATTCAATCAACAAAACAGAACATTCTAGGCCTGTTGAAACTATGCATTACCACTTTGGGTTAGTACCCACGTGATCCACCGATATTCATCTTTCTTCTTCCTTTCTTCTTCCTATTCTATGCATCAACATGGAAACTAACGGTCAGTCCTCCGGTCTTAGCGTTGACGAGATGAGACAGGTATTCAACGAAGGCTGTCGGGGATGCAATGTACCATCCTTACTGCACTGAGTAAGTAGTCTACTGTGTCTTCTATGGTTAACTATCTGCTAAGGCTCTCCTGCCTGTTGGGGCTCAAAACCATCAAACAGTTCGAAAAGCAAATCAACAACGGTCTTGATGTTGAAACGTGCAAGAGGGGTTAACGAGCATCCTCCATAACAAAGTATACAGGATGTGTTATTTTGAGTTCAGATCTTGAACTCATACTCGACTCATAACTCCCGAGTTTAACGCGACTCGTTGTCACGCTAGCGATTATTTCTCCGAGGTTGCAGAGGAAGAGAGCCAAGACTGGCACCGGCGACAGCCGAAACTCGATAATGACATGATTTGAATGAAAGCTTTCTACTCCGTACAACGTACTGGCTAATGCCAGCTTGCATGCCTTTTCAGCATGATATGTCTTGCCGGTCCTATTTGAGCCTAACGTCCACATGATCACCTCCTTCCTTCCTTTCAGATAGCTCCTAGATAATTGCCATCCAGCAATCTACCGTTTATCCATCTTCGTATCTTCACATATACCTTACTACCACCATTTGGATCATTTCTTCGTTGTGAAACAATTGCTAATCACCAGGCAAACCAAACGATTATGAAGCTACCAGCACAGAAGACCCTTATTCAAGGAAATATTTCAGTACGGCCATATAACATGTGTCTCTGATAGTAAATCCGGCTGACTGCACTGAAAGTTTTGAAACCGATCCCAATTTTCTGGGAAAAGAGGATTAATCGAAATTTGGTCATACACACACTAGTTGGAGTCTCGCGCAGTTTGCGCACCGCAGTTTTGTCTTATCAGAGAGCACACCTTCTGGGATCAACAGGTCAACCTGTCAAACAGCCTGTCCACAGAGCCATTTGCGGCTGTGATCAGGTTGAGTTCATCAACTAAGTACCCTTTGATAATTTCTACGCTGGCTAATAACCCATGCTGCCATTAGTATCAAGCTCTTTTTACTTCTGGTAAGCATGGTGAGATGGCAGGGATCCCATCGGTCTCTGTTCTGATTTCTATTTACAGGGCATTCCACGAAAAAACTTGCCGCATGAAAGAATGAAGAAGGCAACAAAATTATACTCGGGGCTCTATTTTTACATTGGCAATACTCTGCAGACTTCGGCAGAGAATCCGCCTGCAAATCGGGCCCCGTGCCATGAAGCTAGATCCTTGGGAATTCTCCCCATGTTTTTACTCAACAAAACTAGGCCCCTCTTCCCACTAATGCAGGTTATTTGTTGCCTTTTATGCATGACCAATGACATTATTCATATGGCAGATCTTTGCCATGATGGGTATAATTTGTGAAAAGAACAGACACAAGGCTGACACAAGGCTGTGCAGCCTTGTCGCGTATTAAATCTTCCAGGGGTCTAATAATTCAAGAACAACAAACTTCGGATAATGGCAAGCCTGCACCTCTGTGAAATTTAAAAAGGGTCATGGTCAACACTACTCTATCATTGCGATCCTCTGGGCATCCTTGGTATTGGCCATTTGGTCGAGTTAGATATAGCCAAGTACGACATCCTTCGAAAAGTAGGATTGACGAGTTTGAACTTGGCCGGTTCGTTCTCCTCATCTAGTGGGCGGATTGGGCTGTTATTGTTAATCGACTTTACAGAGCTTCCAGTTCTTCAAGTCCCTCTGGTCGCCTCAATGCCTCCAGCTCATCTCTTGTGAAAAGTTTTGCTTCTCATGTACTACCCCAGAGTCTGACCGACAGGGTAGAAGAGAAAATCCAACGAGACAGAGACAACAAAAGAGAATGGGTCCTCGGTGTCCTCTTATGTGCCATTGCGGCCACCATTGTCATGATTATAAATATTATCCTAACTATCACTGCCGTTGCCGTTGCATACTCAAGAACCAAGGACCAGGGATTTGTCTCGGCTACGCTTTATGAGGGCAAATGCTCTACCCCAAAGAATTGGGCTCGCGGGTTGCATTTACTGATCAATATACTCAGCACAATTATGCTGGCAGCCAGCAACTATTGCATGCAATGTTTAAGTTCACCATCACGCCAAAACATTGACGACCTGCACCCTAAACAGGAATGGCTTGATATAGGAATACCCAGCCTGAAAAATCTGTTTTTCATCGGCTGGAGAAGACGTGTATTATGGATGTTGCTCTTGGTATCCTCCCTACCAATTCATCTAATGTTTGTTTCCGAATCTATCTTTTTGTTTTGCGGTTCTAATAAAAAAATCAGATACAATTCTGCTGTTTTTTATGCATTGGGTACCAATGAATACCATGTCATGGTTGCATCGAGTGATTTCGACTTCGACCACCAACCAAGCAATGATACAGATTTTGCGAACTGCTTCGAAGATAACATTGCTATGAGCATGTCAGACTTTTATTCTGGGGAATTTCAGAAACTCGAAAAAGAACAGTGTATCGACGCCTATGCTGTCGACTTCCTCGGTGGCCGAGGAAATCTGGTTATCATTACCAACAATTCGACAGTCGATAACAAATCGCTACTATGGGCTGGGAGCCATAATGGACCACGGGATAGCAATACGTTTAAATCTTCAAATTTTAAGTCTGACCCGTTCGGATGGATGTGCGAGTATTTGGGTCGTGTCGACATACCAAACAAGGATCCAGGATGGTACCGAAACTACTGCCAAAAACGGTATTTGATCGGTGACTGGTCTGTAGTTGCCCAGCCTTGGACGGCCCCCTTGATAAATGCGACCATATTCTCGGATGATATCTATACTATAAATACAGGCAACATATCAGGCGATATATCGGATCATGAGTTTGATTCCGAGCGCGATGACCTTATTACTCTCGAGGACTTGATGGACCAATATCCCCAAGCAGAAGAGATGCGGCAATATCTCGACGATGCAAGTCGCTGGAATAACAGCACTTGGGCGAGTAATATCACAGTCCAGCCAGCAGGGTCTATATGTACCGAAAACAAGAGTGGCTACTATCAACGTTATGACACAGAGCCGTACACGGTGGATTATTGCCTAAGCCAAAAAATCGAAGAAAAATGTCAACTCGTTGTCAATCTCCCTATTTGTCTTGCCGTCATTTTTTGTAATGCGGTCAAGGTCATTTGCATGTTCTTGACAGCTCACGATGAAAGAAGGGAGATACTCCTCACTGTCGGTGATGCTGTGTCTTCCTTTATGGACAAGCCGGATATGATGACTGAGGGGAACTGCTTATTGTCGAAATTTGATATCATAAAATTCCCTCAATCACCTACAACTCTCCAACCTGATAAGAAGAGATGGATGAAGTCAGTCAGCATTTCATATTGGGTGGGAACAATCAGTCTGTATGTTCACCTAGTTCATCTAACCTCCCTGGTGGCTCCCCTAACTTTTACAGATGCTCTACTCTTCTTGGAATTTCGGGTTTCCTTCTTAGCCTTGCAATCACTGAACTAGCTTATAATGCGAAAAAAACCTCAATTTCGGGTCTCTGGAACCTGGGTTTTGGCACTCCTTCATCAACCGCATTAATAAAATTTTGGGAAAATGGCGGGGGTGGTTCAAATCTATCCGCGGTCTTGCTTGCAAACTGCCCACAAATTCCAGTTTCGGTGGCATATTTCCTGTATAACAATGTATTAACCACCATGCTTCTAGCTGCTGAGTATGATGGTTATGCACAACAACGCAAGTCTTTGCGTGTTTCCTGGCCGAAGGGACACCAACGCTCGACCTACTACCTCACTCTTCCATATCGATATAGTTTCCCTCTCATGGTTGCCCACACATTGTTACATTGGCTTATCTCCCAGAGCTTATTCTATGTGCAAGTTCTTCCATTCGATGCAAGGGGAAACCCTGTACCTGAAGAACAACTGGTTGCTTGTGGGTTCTCTCCCATCGCCATCATATTCAGCATGTCTCTTGGGGGTCTGATGGTTTGTACCATCCTCGGCGTGGGAATGAAGCGTTACAAGACAAACATCCCATTGGCCGTTAGTTGCAGCGCGGCCATCAGCGCAGCCTGCCACCCTCCGCCTGGCGGTGGCGATCCACTCAAGCCCATCAAGTGGGGTGAAATCCCGGAACAGCCAGCGAGGTCCGATTCGAGAACGAGCAATGGGGAGGCAGAGACCGGCGAAGAGGAAATAGCTTTACCCTCTTTATCCAGTTTACGTCCAGAATCCAGTCTGGATATTGGAAGATACCACGAGCTCAGTAATGTGGATGGGCAGAGTTCCTTGACACCGCATCCAAGTCGGCAGGGGCAGGAAAGTCACGCGAGCCAGGTGCAGTTGTTGACTGGAGAGAATGCTTGTTCTGATGGAGGAGAGCAATCTGAGGGGCATTGCAGCTTTTCTTCGCTTGATGTCATGACACCTAGTCTTGAGCACCCCTATGCTTGAACTGAGCTGCACTGTTTTGGTGTGATATTACTCGATACACCGTGAAACGTTTGCTTTTTGGTTTTTTGTATGTTTGATACCTTTGCCTGGGAATGCAACCAGGTCTATAACAGTCTTCTCCCTGATGTAAAACGGGATCATCGGTCAGGAAACTAACACAATTAGTTATTGTATTTCAGCAGAATGAAAGATACTCTATACATTACTGTACCTACACACCATTCCTTGCATCTGAATACTCGAAAGATATAATGGTACTCGAGTATTGACGGCTCGGTCCGTTACTGCCCCGCGCCAAGTACCAGTGACAGCTGAAGCAAACTGCAAATTACCGGTAAATTACACACTCAGACCGGCGGCATGGCTCCACTGTTACGGGACGGGACACGGTTTCCGGTGCTCTGGTTGGCAGGAGGGGTGTTACTAGCGTAATACGATCACAATTAGGGTTTTGGTGTTCATTTCCAGAACTGAATTGCCTTTTTTCTTTTTTGACATTGCAGTGATTATTAGTTCGTTACTGCTGCACGATTGCCTTCAGCTGAATCTTATTTGGAATACACAAAGTTTTGAAAGTTCCGTGTGTCATCTGAACAAAGTTGTCAATCCTCCAACACTAGTGTCATCCTGGACCTGTTACCCAATACCTAAGCAAAGCTCCAACATGTCTTACGCCAACCAATCACCAAACCTGTGGTCTTCAGTACCAATCCAAATCTTGACCCGTTTCGAGTTTTCCGTCTTCTCAGCTGGAAGATCCCGCTTACGAGCGAAGCTGGTGCACGAAGCACACTTGATGTAAAAGGAACTAGATGGATACAGCCCAGTCTCCGCGTAATTAGGGTCCTTGCCGATGAATACCGTCTGCTCCCAGTCCAGAGACTGCTCACAGAATGCTTTGACGCACAATTGGCAACACAGCAGCAGACGTCTGGCCTGCGAAGCTGTTTTCTCACACTTACAGCAGTAGTGGTGCGGACACAGGAACCTTTGGGAGGCGTATGTGTCGTAAGACGGACAACTCATCTCGAGGCATTTTTGGTGAAACGCTCGAGGACAGACTCGACACTCAGCCGCTGCGAGACCTTTGCAGACAAAGCACGCCTAGAATACTAGTAGTTAGAGCTGCTTCGAAATTTCAGGGTACGTGCGTGGAGCACGGCAGGTAACTTACAATTTCGTCCGTCATTTCATCTTCGGTATGGCTCTCGGATGAGGGCTTCTGTCATAGTATCTTCGCTGGGATCCAAAGCCAAGTTCACCTTGGTGACTTCAAAGCCGTCTACCAGGACGACTCTCTTCTTTCCGATGCGGCGCTCAGAGCGGGCTGCTTGTGTAATTTGATCGTAGATGGAGAATCCTCTGCTTTTCCTATCGATCATTGCCCCGTTGAACAGGTTGGTACGGATACCTGTTCCGCACCCTAGCCATTGTTGTTTCTCTTGATTGACTGTTTTGGTTTTGACTGGGTCCTCCTTTCTTTCGGCACTGCACTTTTCCACAATCGTGCTCAAATCCCAAGCGGTGAGTTCATGGGCCTCGACACCATGATGATGAGGAGAGATATTTTTTTCTAGCAAAAGATGCGATCAAGCTATCGTTTGACTCAATGTCACTCATGCACTCGAAATTGACCGGATCAGTGAAACTGGGCTGAGTATTGCCAGTGACAACAGCGGCTAGGTAGGCCTTTTTCGTCAATCTCCGGTACATTTGTTCCTCGATGGTGCCCCGCGAGTACAGTTTGAAGATCGAAACGGGGTGCTTCTGACCGATATGATGCACTCTTGCCTCGGCTTGGTGCATCACTTGCGGGTTCCAGTCGGAGTCCAGAAATACAACGACTGACGAGCTT
>WURS02074879.1:0-10340 GCA_011762765.2 Rhinocypha anisoptera | reverse complement strand
TATCTGTTCGGCATCCTAACTCTCTGATTTTATGAACGTGATCTAATCTACCGTAGTATGTCGGTGCCTGTAATATACTTCTGATCTCATCGTTGAAATGATCCTCCTGAAATCTGCCTAAAAGATTTAACCTCTACTTCAACTTTCGCTCAGCGAGCGTTTTCCAACCTAACTTTTCCAAGCGTGCAAAATCGTGTAATTGATGTCTCATATATCTCCTACTGAATAAAAACACTTTAGTTTATAATATAATTCCCGTTTGAGAGTACGCACCAAATTTCAGTGATATTGCTTGCGAATATATGTTAGTCGTTCGTTTTAATCGGTTTTTAACGCACTCGTCGCAGCTCTCTGACTATTATAAATTGCCAAGGAATTTCATTCAAATTTCACTTTGGACCGAAAAGAAAATAGCGGGTGCTAATTCTGGGGAATAAGCATTTCCAAGCAGATATGTAGCCAAAATCTCCTTGACAGTCGTCACTTCGTGGGATGCGGTTGTTCAAGTGGAATCAGCCTACAGACCAACAATTGAAAATTTTAAAGTTTTTCAATCCATCTTTTTAATTCATGAATTGCATTCAAATTATGAATATACTTCCGAACATCCACTCAAATCGGTTGGAATTTCCACAAAGGAGCGATACGTATAGTATGTATCAGAACCAATAGAAACTACTTCCCATATCTTACGGATTTATAACGTAACGAATTACATACCGGCACAATATTGAAAAAATTAGATTTTCGTACAAATGTATTGTTCTCTTTGGTCTCAGTTAAATATTCCTTCTTCCCTTCATTGAGTTGTTTTGTCGTTATCATTCTTCCTCATTCCTCTATCCCTTATATTTGTATGGAACTTCGTCTTCACTTAAGAGCATTTTGTGGAGGAATTTGTAGTTCCGAATCTTAAAAAAATACCTTCCAAATCCCTGTAACCCCTCACGAATACACAGTAATCTAGGTAACTGCTCACTCCTATGCAGGGTTGAGAGAGTTTTCAACCCGATTCCAGCTAATGAAGGAAGACCAACACGCGACACACGATGCCACTAGCTCTAATTAATAATAAAACACACTAGTTCTGATTATTAATGGCACGCCGCTACCTGAACGCGCCGTGGAAATTATCGCCTCCTTATGGACGTTTCGAGCGGAGGGAATGGGGTGAAGGTTTCGTGACCGGCCTTTCCCGTTCCCGCCTCGTCCCTTCCACCGCCTCCTCCACGTCCTGCAGAGAGGGGGAAGAGGAGGGTGCACTCGTAGGATCTTCGGTCGGATTTCAGCCGAGGGATTTTTCCGAGGCGCGAGGAGGGAAAGCAGATGGGTTAAGCGACGTGGCGTGTGTTGGTGGCATGGTCAACGAGGGACGGGGGAGGTTTTCTTGGTTTTTCTCGTCTGGTTTGGGAGGAGTCCAGAATGAAAGGAGGTTGGTGTGGAGCGGGGGAGGGTGATGTGTGGCCTCTGGCTCGGTGGGTTGGGGAGAGCGTTGGGGTTTTTATGTGGACAGGCGGACCTGGGATGCCCCTAGCCCTGTCCCGACTCGGCGGCAGGCGGGCGGTACTACTGCAGTGGCGGTGTTGCACGCGTGCTGACCACAGTTGCCAACTGCCGGATATTCACCCGCCCAGGTCAACCCTGCTCCTTAGAGATGTGCAAGATGTTGCCAGTAGCCGGCTACAATGTTCGCGCGAATCACAGTTGCATCCACGCGATGCGAGGAATAAAATATAAGTGACCAACAGCGACGTTTCGTTACCGGATCTAGAAAAACTTTGGTCGGAATTCGTTCGTGGAGCAATGTAATGCCCACAATGGAAAATCGAACTAAACGATTTTCTCCGTATCAAGGCACTGTAATTATGAGTTTTTGCTTTAGTTTTTATTGCTGTCTCTGCATAGAAGTTCATGACTTTTTATTTCGTCACTTGATTATTATTCAGATTTTATTCGAACGCTAGCATGTTTATCTATATTTTCTACTCTCTTGCTCATTTTGGATAAGAATTCCATTCGGTAAGAATAATTCATTCCGACCAAGTAATAAAAAAATTATTCTTCCCTTTATTAACTCTTTTGCTTCCCTAACATTTCGGCGTATAGTGGTATGCTTTAACATATGGCAGTTAAAATTTTAATTAATGCACAATGTTGCAAAACTGGTTTAACTGTTTAAACCTCACGTCAAAAAGGCGACCAAATTTTCAAATTAATCCCAAAAGAAAGAACCAGTGGCTTTTGTTTGAGAACAAAACCCAGGCGCTACTCACAAAGCATAGTTCATAAATTTTTCGTAAATATGGCGAATTAATTTCGTATATGGTGCCGCAGTGTTATACGCTACCCGAGCGCAACTCCAGGCTCAGATGTCACACCACAAGTTAATTGTGGCTCTCATAAATCAAACAAATGTGATCACAGAGACATTCATCAAACACTGTACTGGGTACGTAGAAAAATACCTTTTTTCACAAACCAGGTTTTTTTGATCAAGGCAATTTCAGGTGAACGAATTAATTCAATAGGATTTTTGATTTCACTCTAGTCGAAACCTCTTGCGAAAATAATTATTTTTCTGCTAAAAATTTTTTTCTGTTCTTGCTGTCTAGCTTGTTGGATTGAAATGCAAGTCTGGCGAACCTGCGAAAGACTGGGTCCATGTCATGTGCTTATGCCCCAGCCCCACTAGGAGTACGATTTCCGAATTCTGTTTTGACCATTATTTGTTTAGATTATCAATGAAAGTTTAAAAAATTCGAGATTCCTCCAGAATTCTCGTGGAATATAATTTCTCTTTCTCGATTCCCATACATTACAAAATATCGATAAATTGATAACCCTAACAGTGATACGTATCTCAAAAAGATTTTCCCACCCAGTAAGTGCCCACTCGGGCCTTAAATGTTTTTCTCTGCTTCGTATTCTAGACCGAAGAACCTTCATATGTTAGAACAAAAATAGAGTACTTCTTCAATATGTCTCTTAATATTTTCATTTAGGAGTGCATGTGAATGTTTGATGGTGGCTCCCCCCCTGCCACACGCCCTTGCGGTTTGCAGGGTAGTGCTTACAGGTAGAATTATTGGAAGGTATAACACGCATGTAATAGTACGCGACTATGAAATACGCCACCTGTCGTCCTTTTTAAGTTCATCACGACTGGGGACCTTATCTCTTCTTTTCTTTGATCAAAAGTAGGATTCTGTCTCAGGTTTTTGTTGAATTCTTCCATGCTCAGAAGAGAGCTATGTTCCGTGCATTTCCATAGAACATAGCTTACTTACGAAGACGCAGGGCCGAAGCTTTTCTGCGGTCGTAAAAATGTTGTAAATAGACTGTTCTACCGTATCGAAAAGTCTTCTCTCCTCAACACTCGTGCGCCGCGGCGTACGAGGAGCGCGATTGAGCGATTCGATCGTCACGATTCGAATCCCCTGTTGGAGAAAACCAATGGGAATAACTGGGAGGCAAACTCTTGAAGGTATGCGTAAAGGATATAAACGATGATCGGTTCGGCCGATGGGAGGAGGTAGCTCTTTGCCGTGACCAGGATCACGTGATGCAGCGTTCTCGAATCGGATTGAAATTTCCACCTCCGTTGTGGATGTTAGGCTCCGTTTGCGGCCCACGTTATACGAGTATATATCCCCCCTTCAAGAGAAACACGCTTTTTCGTTCCTGCGTGCCCGTGCTGCATGCGGTGTTTGGAGCAGGCGTACTTGCTCGCGCGTGAGGAGGGAGCAGTGCCTGGTTCTCGAGGGGTTGTGGGACGGGTAAAGAACCCGGCAAGATTTGTAGAGTGAGCAGCAGAGGATATGTATGAAAGTTGCAGGAATACTACGCCGTCTTTTTCTTCGACTGTGAAACACTCCTTGCGAGGAGATAGGGAGCTAGCCTTTGGTGGTCACGTCAAAACGTTCAAGGGTCACCGTCGTGCGAAGAATATACGGCCCCGGTTGAAAGAAATTCAGTATTAAAAAAAAATAATCTTTCTTTCTTTTTACTCAGGCGAAATTGGGACCTCTCTCCCTTACATTTAACCTTTCGGACAATTACAGTCATAAATTAGGGTCAATTAGAAGAAAAAAAGGTGGAAGAAAATATAATGAAATAGGTCAGAGGTTTCTAAGCATTAATTCATCTCAATAACGCTTCATCAGAAAGTAATTGGGGCCTATCGGGGATAATGGTCGAGAACTTGAGAGATCCAAGGAATATCTAATAGATATAAGAAAATTAGTTACGAGTGAAAAAGATTAGGATTGACTAGTTTCAATTTAATGGTTTTAGGCTTTGCTTCGTGGAAGTTGTCTATATATATAATAGAGAAAAAACAAAATACTTTTCGATAGATTTTGATAAGGGTACTACGCTTTTCACCGTGATACGACATCGTCACGTAACACATCGCTACCAGATGATGCCGTATCACGGTGAATTTCGGAGCACCCTTGTCAAAATCTTTGGAAAAGTTCGTTATTTCTCTACTTTGGATATTGACTAGGTTGTTTGAAGGTCTTCGAATGGAGGACCTCGAGATGCACCATTTCTCACCAGACCACATAGGGCTATTAGTAGGACTTATTGATTGATACATCCCATGTCCATTTGCACAATTCGTGTCAGCAGAAAAAGTAAGGCTAAGCATCCTATATTTGCTGCCGAAAAAAACCCAATTGTCACATTCACATGCATTTGACGTTCACCCTCAATCAAAAGATAGATTCCGACAACCCATGTCACACACACTACCTGGTGCTGGAACAAGGGGAATTAAGTTTTTGGAAATTTGGAGTTAGATCGAGTGCAGCGTAGAGCAGCTAGATTTTTGAAAGATCGTTATAGTCAATGTAGCTTATTGGAGAAATTAATTTGGGATCCACTTGCTGAGCGTAGGTTGAAGTGCAGGTTAAATGTATTATGCAGATTTCAGAAAGGTCAGTTCAGCGAGGAAGTTAAAAATATATTACAAGCCCCGAAATACTATCGAAATACGTCTCGCATGTTTTTAAAAATTAAATTTTAATTGACTTTATTCCCGCATGATATGTAAAATGTTTTGTCAGTTAAATTTTTGCATGTAAGTAGTTTCCTTGAAAGTGAATTACATCTAATATATCCATGTTGGAATGCATGCCTGGTGCTGGCTCACCCCCTGCCACACGCCTTTGCGGCTTAAAGGGTATTTCGTAGAGGTGGACGTAGATTAACGTTGGTGTGGGTGGCTTTCTCTGCGTAAGCGTTTCTTGGTGTCGCTGTGTTATTTTTAGTCACTAGTTGGATATCTTTTCCTATGACCTCGCGTCTTTTTTTTCCTCGGCCCTCATGCTTCTTCCTTCTCCCATTATAAAAACAGTTTCTATTATTTTTTTGCCGTTGCTACCGTAAAGATTCCTTCGAGCTTAATTGGGTGACCTTTGCTTGACTCCAATCAACTTCAGTCAACTGCCTGGGGTCATTGTTGAACCCTTATTGAGCTTTGTTTAGGTTTGATTTTCCTCTCTTGGCGTGATTCGGTTCGGCGGTTATTGGATTGTCCAATGGCTGTTTTCCGATTCCCGGTATGAGAATGTTGTCCCGGCGTGCCCATCGCCTGACGACTGGCCACGAGCCCATGATTATCCTCGATAGTTTTGTTCCTGTGTCCATTTCTGATATTGGATCCAAATTCGGTCGAAAATTCCCCAGGCACCGGGTCGTTCTGTTATCACACATTTACAAGCTTTTGTCTTTTGAGGCTTTAAACTTCAAAAGAAACTGTGTAAAGGGATCGAAAGATGCCCATAAACTGATATCCGTTTATCTTAAGTGGCGCTAGGAAGGGTAGCAGAGGCGGGAAAAATATTTTTTTTTGTTCTCGTGTAAATCAGCCAAAAAGGGGCTCATTTATCAACTAGGATCGTATAGTAATAGTAGCAGCGTCCTATGGCAAAGAAAAAACATGTTTCTTTGCCATAGAGCCATGCTACGTTTTGGCCCTATGTCAGCTTAGCAGTCGGTTTCGTGGCGTTGTT
Organism: Rhinocypha anisoptera; assembly: GCA_011762765.2. NCBI lineage: Eukaryota > Metazoa > Arthropoda > Insecta > Odonata > Chlorocyphidae > Rhinocypha > Rhinocypha anisoptera. The sequence continues at coordinate 4,323 of WURS02074879.1, read as the reverse complement.
TTTATTCAAAATGCTACCCTATATACTATTCAAGCCAAACTTAATTTTAAGTGAATATTCCTTAAATTTTAAGTAAAAAGTTTCCTTTTTAAAAAAATTTTGCGCAAGCGTCGAGATTTGAAAGGTTAACCGTTACATGATTTTGCAGCATTGGAAACCATTTTACTTCCTCCTTCAAATCATCTTTATCCCTACTTCCCAGAAATTTTAGAGATTTTATTGTTCCGTAAATATTTATGCAAAATGCTTGTTACTTCCTTTAAATTTCCCGCGGTCTGGTTTAACGTTCTCTCATTTGGGACTTCTCTTCTTTTTACATCATTTGTGAAATTCAGCCGTCATGAGAACCATTTTCGCTGAAATATATCAATATTTTGTAGTTGTTCTTCCACCTTCGTTTTTCTCTCCTCATCGAAAATTTTAATTTTTAATATTTGTGATCAGAAATCCAAATAAACTGTACTGATAACTATTGAAATGATCTCGGAAAGGTATTAATTCTTTTAAAAGCGATCATTTTTTCCGGACAGCAGTGATTTTCTGTGGGAGGCTTGATTGAAACTTGAGAAAAATCAAGAGTTGCATGTGGAATCCCTCCGTAGTAGTAATCCCTGCTCCTTCCCCATGCGATATTTGCCACGAGTCGATGAAGTAGGTCTCTCGTAGCTTTGACCAAAATAGCCATTATAAGGCCGACAAGCATCACATCGCCCCCAGTCACCGATCGCAGTAACTATCTACTTGTGATTCGTATCCCCATCTCATGGACAGGACGTCTGGATTTTTCCACACGTGGAATAGCTCCTTTCCCTCCCCCCCTTTGAGGTAAACCATCTTGATTGAGTGATTTGGAGCGAGAAGAAAGCATTGGTTATCATTTTGATTGCAAGCGGTCTGATTTTACGCTTCAGAAGACGTGAATAAATGAGAGACAGCTTCCAAAAAAATAATGTAGCAAAAGTCTCCGCCAATGTTTTCTTGAATGTCACCTGACTTCGCCTGTTCAATCAGTTGGTGTTGCAGAGAGTCACTAAAAGGACAGCGCGTTCGCAGGGTGCTGCGAATAGGACTTTTTAATCGTCGCTTATCAAATCATCTGCAAAGGTTGGCCGGGAGTGGAGCACCGAAAGGCGTTCGGAAAATTAAATAATCACATTCTTCCTAATCGTTCCTTCACCTAAACTGGCACCGTATTCGCGTCGTGGGTACATTACGTTGGCAAGGGGTTAGTCAAACGCTTTCCTGCGTGTCGTTTCCCCCCGTAAGTGCAGCAGCGTCCCATGGCGAAAAGGTTTCGGGGGAGATAATTCAATTTACGCGTCGTTGTACACACCACCGTAAGGTCTCAACTGGGAACGGTTGTCTTTTTTTTTTTTAAACTTGTGCGGTTTCCGTGACAGTACCTGCCGAAGGCTTTGTTTGCCACGGATTATTCCCACCTCCGCATGTGCGGTTGTTCTCCCCCCTCCACGGCGCACGCCTCCCTCCTGTTGTTCTTGATCACTTGCCGGATTTTGTCGCACTCGCCGGGCATGTTTTCACGTACTAACGAAATTACCCCGTGCTGTGTGGTTGGCTTCACCACACGGGCGTGTTGTTTTTGAAACCTAACCGTCCTTATTCCCTTGCTTTTCACGCTCAAGTTGTTTTGAACTTGGGAGTCGCTATTGAGTTGTCTCACGTGCCTTCTGCCCTGTCGTCGTAGTTTTGGTCTTGCGAAGCTTTTGAACTGTGCTCTCCTCAATTTGTCATCGATGGAATTGTTTTTTTAAGCTTTTATTGGTCACATTTGAATTTTATCTATTTATTCTTTATATTAGAATGGGAAGTTATAGAACACTAAGGATAACTGACCTGACTTAACTATGGGGTTTGGTAATTTATTCGGAAAACTGATCATTTCTGGCCGTTTAGCTTGATGTTTGTCAATTGATGCCAAAATCATCAGTAGGAATAAGGAATTCATGGGATTAAATATAACAGAGAACATATAAGTCACATAATTATGTTTGGCATTTTATTGAAGTTTGTTTGAATTCCTCAATCCATGTTCTGTTCAAAAGTATTTTCCAGAGATGTTTTTTACTGAGATAACTAGAATACTCAAGGAGACCGAATTAATGGTATTCACCATAAATAAGCCGCACTATGTTTTATTTTTGTTAGTCGATGCTGCAAAGAGAATGAGAGAGAGAGAGAGATAGTAGAAGAAAAAGAAAACACTTGAATTGAAATTGTTAATGTTTTCTTTTCTTGCTATTATGGAACGTTTCCACCCAATCAACCCTGAGTCTGTGTAATATAGAGCGAGATTAGAGAAAGATTGTGTGTGCCAGAGAGAGAGAGAGAGAGCGAATGAGAGATGGAGTCATGGTTGATGTAAATATAATGGAATAATCACATGTTATTACGCATCCGATACCTTTCGATATGAGCTTTAAGCAGTACATGTTTTTGCAAATCAGAAACAACTTTGCTCGTGGTAATTGATGTTGAAATGTTTATAGAGCGGAATTTTCCAAATTACTATGTGGCGTCATATCTTTGTCAAGTGGTATGCAGTGGCAATTTTTTCACGTTTTTTGAGAATGTAGACCAACCACAGAAAAAACACGATGGTTGTAATTCTTTGACTACGTGCCTCACGGTATGCTAAATAACACGTCGAACGTTGTCGTGCTCATGGCAAGTAATCACTTACCAGTACATATTTATATCACTCTGATAGTACGTAGAAGGGGTTTACTTGGCTCTTAAATGCTCCATTAGGAGTTTCATTTAATGATCCCTGTCTCTCGGGGAATAATTACTTTTGTTCTTGTATGCCCATACGAATGACCCCCTATGGGCGCGTATTCGTTATCGGTTCCCAACTTGGGATTATGACAGTATGGCCACGTTGATTTTTCGTCTCTCGTATTTACGCTGTCAATCTCTGTCCGCAATGGTTACCATGTGCATGTTTTGCAGTTGGGTTGGTATCTCTCCGAGTGCACTGGTAGCGCCGTTACGTGCTCGGCGCCTGGCCACACTGTGTTACGATTCCGAGAAATTGATTCAGAAATCGGGACGATAAGGAAACGACAACGATTGCTTTCGTCGAACCGGATGATTGCCAAGATAAATTCGTTTGCCTATTTAAAGGGAAATGAAATATATTGACGGAATGATTCAGACATTTATTATTTTATTCGGGGTCCCCTGCGCCAATGTTGCTCAAGCATTGTCATTAAAGGGAAAAGGACAATGGCTAGGGGTGACAGTAGCTGTCAGTAATTTCGACGAAAACCGTTTAAATGAACATGTATGTAGATGTAAGTCGTTTGTGAAATGCTCTTTATTTGTCTTCTAAATTCACGCACTTTCTTAGCAACATTTTAAAATATGTATGGAGTTACTATTTTTGCGTAGTTTTTCCATGTAGCTACTTTCTACAAATCATAAATGCCTGTCTGCATCGCCCTTTCAGTAGGTCTTTTCTTTAAAAGTTCATGTTAAGGCGTTATAATTTGGAGGTTGAAAGAATAAATTTATTCTTGAGTTGTCTAAAAACTTAGTTCAAGTCTATACGAGTATTTTTGTTTGAGACATAAAGTTTCTACTAGGCAAAGCCATTTTTCCAGTAAATTACATACCTATCCTTGAAGTTTCGCTTTGTTTCGGCACAGAATTAGCGCGAAAAAATTTTAATCTCTTGGTAATTAAATCATATCCTTTATTCCCTTGGGACCCTTTTAAATTTTCTCTTAACATTTTCAATTAAAATCTGAGAAACGTAATTGAGTTATATTTTCAGTCATTAATTGCCATGAAAAGGTTTAATGTGAGAATTGTTTTAGCATTTAATTGCCTAGAACCTCTAAGATACACGTTCCTTTTGTTTTGAGCGCGAAGGCTCTAGGGTGTAGAACTAATGGGAACATTAAAAAAATTGTATAAAACTACTGAAAAATAAAGTTCATTCTTCTGAGCAATGTAATTTTTTGTAAATAACAGGTCTACGTAATGTCGTAGCTGCTCAGAGCACCAGAATTATACTAACAGGCTTTGTGACGGGATACAGTATCAAATGGACGCAAGTGCGGATCGCTTTCTGGGGAAAGAGGATATTGTTCTTCTGTCGAATAAACTTCGTTCTCTCCTATTATTTCCCTCAGCCCCTGCCGACAATTACGCGTCAAGACTTTTAGTCCGTAAATGAACCGGAAAGAGTGACAAGGGGGCGTCAAAGTTACAGTTGCGGAGCGCTTGCATGCTCGTCCTCAGGTCTTAAGAGTGGTTGTTATTGTCGCTCGTGCGTAAGAGAAGAGAGGTCTTTGAAGT
>WURS02074868.1:0-10340 GCA_011762765.2 Rhinocypha anisoptera | reverse complement strand
GGGGGGGTGGGGGGGGGGGGGGGGGGGGGGGGGTGGGGGGGTGGGTGTAATTTATGCAGACGGCAAATTAGTAGTGCACTTCGACCCCCGGATGATGTAGTCAAAAGAGGACGTCTTCCTCTAGGGCCGACGAGGGTCACTCATAACCTCTGCGTTCAAGTGATGCACACAAACGCACGCGGGACTCGAAACACTTGCATCCGGCAGGACGGGATTGAAGGACGCCTCTTTTGACTTGTCCCGTCTGTGGAGAGATCTCCCCGACGGAGGTCGAAAAAATTCTCCCTCCGGCCATCGAAATTCTAAAAAGGACTTATTCCTCTGTACGATTGTAGTCTCACCAATTTTAATCCGTCCGAATAATCGCGTACTTGAATTGGTAGGATGGATACCATTGAGATAATCCCCAAAATTGAATGGAAAATGTTCCATTTCCTTCCAATCGAGAGCGTGCGATCGGTTTCAGGAGCCAGTCAGGTTTTAATAATGTCTTTTCGGGCTGAGATGTTCATTTTTTTCCCCGCCGCCTGGCACCACAACCGTATTTTTTTCACGTGGTTCGAAAAATACCCCTTCGGCATGGGGGGATTGCAATCCTAGGGTGAAATACCGCAATCCTCATCATTCGGAGCGATTAGAAGTAATCTCGACGATAGCAATGGCATAGTGGAACACGGCCTTTATAGTGTCTCCCGTTCGATCCCGTGAGTGCTCGGCAGGGCTTAGGTGACAACCGTGCACCTAAAGCAAAGAAAGTCTCCGGAAAAGAAAGAGATTAATTCGCAAAGACTTTTAGATTGAGCTCCCCTTTTGTGATCGTTGCATAACAACAGAAATGGTGTCGAGCTATTTGAACAAGGGGAAAATTGGAGAAAATGAAATTAGAAAATTCTGTGATTACAAAACTTCGCATTAACTGAAACCTTATGGTCTCACCCTCCTGCTTGAGGCGATGGCGAGTGTGATGTTATATATTTTGTGACTTACGGATAATTTCAGACAAACATTCTATTTACGTCATATTTTTATCTTCAAAATCCCATACATAAATCTTCAAGATTTTGTCTTCTTCTTAGAAGGTGACAGAATAGCAATTTTTGACTGTGGAATGGGAATGGCGGTGATTAATACGGCTAGCGCCCACAAGCAAGTGACGTGTGGTTTAAATCTCTGAATGCTTAGATGGCTATATCAAGAGCAATTTTGAGGAAATGGGTGTCTTCTCTGAAAAGAGTCTTTTCCGAACTCCCGAATGAAAGCGAAAATTGAGCCTGAAGGTCGTTCACAATTCACATTAAAATAATCCATCTGTTAGTGAACTCGTTTTGGGTAAAAATGATCACTTCCGGCGTGACTTCGTGGAACATGTGGATATCCATGATGGAAAATAACTTTATATTTTCCACATTGCTAACATTTGGGCTTAAATTATTCTCCATTTATTTGTTCCTATGAGAAAAGGCGTCATTTATTAGACTCGTTCTTTATCTATTGACGTCCATATACTTAGTGGGGTTGGATTTCAACGAGTGCGGTGATATATATATTTTATGACCTAAAGATAATTTCAGGCAAACATTCGATCCACGTCATATTTTTATCTTCAAAATTCCGCAATGATGAAAGTATGTATATAAATATTTTATTGCCCGTTTTATTGTTGGTCACTGTCTGCGTTCGAGTTGAATACCATACGCACAGCAAAGAGATCAAGGAATAAAATCGAATTAAGAGGGATTGAAGGCTAAGCAGCCATCGGGGCAGATGAGAATCGGAATATCAGGCGTCACCCGATATTCAAATTGAGAATTCATGACTGAATGACATTTCTTGGTTAGCCGAAAGCATCGAGAATATTGGTATGGGTGTTGATTTTCTTAAGATATTTCCATTTTGCTTAGATACTCTTTAAAAGGACTGTATGAAAGCTAATTGACGATGCTGCACCCATAGAGTTCTACATAGCGGATCCATATAGTTCGTGATAATAATAGTATAACAATGGACATTATCGGAAATTACGCAGGATGAACTTAGTTTTGAAGAGTATTGCGTCCATCGATAAAACCTTCATTTGAATTCGCATTATTTGGAGAAGGTGGCCTTAAGCGACGTCGGCTCATTCAGATACATTCCAAGATATAAAAAATTTCAAGACTTAATCAGGTCTTCAGGGAAGCCGATCGTCTTGGCCGAGTGGTTAGCGCGCTCGCCGACCGACCCAAAGGTCGTGGGTTCGAATCCCGTCCGGGGCACGGATGCTGTTTGACTATAACTAATTTTCCTGAAATGGTTGACGTAACAAAGGGCATGCGGCCGTCATGAATATACAACAAGCCATTTTACCAAAGCGACCCCAGGATTATGGAGAGAAAGCGTAGGAAGAGCGAATGTAGAAGTCTGGTATTCAGAGACGCGCAAGATTTCTCAAGACTACTTTGGACGTTTAATCGCGCAAAAGAGGAATAACAATTTGAAACAGTGCAGAAGAGCGGAAGAAGGTAAATTAGATTTTGAATGTGGTAAGAAAAAAAAGAACAATATGGATAGGACCCCCTTAGAGATAATGAGTTCGCGAAGAATGTATCGTATATGTTACTTCTCGGCCACAGAAAGATATGTGATTTTGTTGTCTCGAGGGATTACTTGACGGTTTATGTGTTTTTTTTGTGTTCGTGTATATGTCCGTCGTAATAGAAGGAAAATTAGAAGGGAAGACCCCGCCGGGAAGTCTGAGGAATAGATAGGGCAAGTTATAAGAGAAAGAAGAACTATACCTTGACCAACGAAAGATGAGGGCCGCCGGCCCAAAACTCGAACCAATCAACAATCGTGTTGCCCTCCCACGGGAAGTAAAGCGACTGACTCCTGATTCGTGCCCTTTTTACACCAGCTGACGAATTTCTGGGGCGATCTTCGAACACTTCAATCCTAATTCATGATAACGATTTATAATATGTTGCATGGTCTTACGTCGCCGCAACTCATCGCATAATGAAAGAAGACGTGTAGCACTTTTCCACAAAATATATGTTTTTTTTTTTTTAATTTCGTGGAATAGTCCTACAACTTCTTTCATCATGTGTTCCTTTCACTACATCAAGCCTGAATCTGTAACACTTATGCAATTGATTTCTCGCTGCTCAGATTCTATTTCTGAAAAAAATCCCCGGGTCACAATGCACAATCCACATTCCGTTGCACCATTGTTTTTTTTTTTTTAGATCGGTCGTCCACGATACGGCTTTATTCACTCCCGTCTCACCGCCTTCACTCTCTTTTTTTTTATACCGCTCAGCTTTCCAGGCTCATGTTTCTCGCGAAACGAGTTATGAGGTCCAAAGCCCAAGCCGGCTGGTCAGTGGGCACCATGTGACCTGCATTCCTGACCATGACCTCCATGAAGGTCCCCCCTTTCTTATAGTAACCGGCCAAGTCCCCTCCTACCTTCCACATTCTTCGCTTGGCCAGCCTGTATTCGTCCGATCCGTCGAACTGGAGTTTCTTGAACATCCCTCGCGACAAGGGATATCCTACGCTCACGTCGAAATTCCCGTTGTAGAACACTATCCGCAGTCCAGAATCCAAGAGTTCCTCGACCCAAGGTCTGACCGACTTCATGATGTCCGCTTCCAGCTTCTCGTAAACGATTCCGACGGACGTGTACGACGTGTTCCCCACGTGAAGAGCGAGCCGCGTCCTGCCGCTCTGGACGAACGCTGGAACGCTGCCTCCCGTGGAAGGGTCGTCCGCGTAGTATATGTTGTATATAAACGAGTACCCGCTGATTTTGATGAAATCGTTAAGGATTGTTTCCCAGTACTGAAAGACAAGCAAAGAGTTAACACTGAAAAATAATCATTTGATATTACACGTCGAAAGTAAATTGATTTGAAATAAAATAATTGCACTATGTTGTCATTTTAAGGTACACCAGGTGCAGGTCAATGAGGCGTGATTCATTTATGCAACTTAACACATAAGAGAATATCAGTTTCAATTTTGCGAGATTACTTTGTTGGCTTTGCTACCAGAATTTTATAAAGAGCAAAGCGGTTATAATTTGATTTTTGGCTTATGCGGTGACCGCGCATTGAAGTAATAAAATCCTTTTTGGTAAATATTTTATTCAAAGCCGAAGGAAGTAAATGCTATTACCTCTCATGTGCACTTACATTTATTCAGCTCTTTTCAAACAATTTTCAGGAGGTATTCTTGAGAAAATTTATTTCTTAAGTCCTTCATATAGTCAGAAATAATGTTTTTAGACATCATCTGAAAGTATCAGCAATCAGAATTTAGATGCAGTTGTCCCTTGACACACTTATTAATTAGTGGTACTTATTAATTATTTTAAATCACAAAATAAAGCTGCATAATGGTTAGACCAGAAATCAATTCCATTTTTGGACGGAGATTCCCTCGTCTCAATCAAGATACCTACATCGAAGGCGTCCATCCATCTTCCGTCTTGAATAGCCGTGACGCAGAGTTGCTCGTAGCTACGTATGACAGTTCTGGCGTTGTCGTCTATCAGGCCAACTTCATACATAAGCGAAGAATACTCCGGTATCATTGACTCGGGATCAGTCATGCCGTTACCAATGGCAAGTCCTAGTACAGGAGTGAAGCAAAGTGTGATTTTTATTCACCGTAACTGTCTCATTATAGTAAAATAATATTGCAATGTTCCAACGTAATCTATCGTGAAGTTTCAGAGGAAAGAACACGCTGCAATTCACAATTTTATTAACACGACCAATGGTTTCACATGGCATTGCAGCATCATGTGAAACCAAGGTCGCGTTGATAAAATTGAAGGAGGGAAATGATCAAAGACAATGAAAATAATTATTGAAGTTAAGTGATATATAGTGGTTAATGTAGCTTTCATACAAGTCACTGAAGTTTCAATTTATTTGGGAGTTCATAGTGCCTTTAAAAATTCCCAGCATCAATTTTCCTGGTTGACTTGTCTTTTCATAGAATATATTTTCGATTTTTATTACACGTTATTGACCGAAAAAGCTGAGGAAAGACTTGGAGGGGGAAAATAATGTGTAAATATGGCCTGTTAAATTACTATTTTTTTATAAAATCCCATTAATAATTAATTAGGACAAAATTAAACATATTTAGACAGATTATTTCTTTACTTACCTTGGAGATTAATTTTCATTTCAGAGACTAAATTCATTTTGTGAATGGCATATCCTACGGCAGGAACATATTTACCTGAAAATAAACGTTGAATTGACTCATTTAAATGATATGAACATACTGATTTAAATTTAATTTTTGAATGCTTCCTCACCTGCATATGACTCGCCAACGATATAAAATTGGTTTTTTTGGAATTCTGGAAACAATGAAAAGAACTGGACCAGAGCGGTGTGCATATCACTCCCAACTTGCTCCTCATCTGTTGCATATCCGTCATCATAATCAGTAAAGCTGAAACCTGTGTCATTAAAAAAAAAAGAAACAAGTCATTTATGGGAAATATTAATATATATATATATACCATATATGTGCCGCGATATATTCCTGGCAAGCATAGCTGATTACATAAAACGTTCATCTGAATAGTGAGTCATTTTCGTTTAAACAATGAGTTTCGGATGGCTTAGATTGGCGTGTGAAATTTTTAAATAGCTTTATGAAATTACATGTCATTACCACACCATTCATGCTAAATTCTTTCCTGCATATACTCAAATTCGTGGCTTCGTTTTAATTGTAAATCCATTTTACAATTTGTACTATTTAATTATTACTTGCATATTTGACTTCCTGGATATAATTTACAGATTCTTTATCATGACTTTTCAGTTTAAGTCAGGTGTACACTTGAACTTAACATTTTGTTCAAATATTTAGAATAATAAATACTTATTACGCTATGAATTGAACAATTTTTTCTCCTTCCGTTATTTTTTGTTTTTATTAAATAAAAATATTCATTCATTTCGCTACTCTGATAAATGAGAGCAGGGCATTGAAATTTAATATCTTGTATTTTTTGCTATTTAATATTGTTTTATTTATGCTTAGGAGAGAATTATAATTTCACATTAATTGTTTTGTATAGTTTTACGTCATAGTACTCCCTTTATCTCTTGTATTCTCCCTGTATTCGTTTTCCAATCAATTATCCCAATCATGCTCAACTACTTATATATGGCACCTCTGGAATTTAAAATTAAAGAGATTTATCAATGGCCGTACGACTACGTACCATCTATTCAAAGGAAAATTCTACAACACAAGCATAAAACCATGATACATTTATTTTTAGCGATATTGACAGTGAAATATCACATTTAACTTTTTTCTCGTTTAAGAAAATGAATGATTTAAAGGTTTATTCCGATCCGTGACATTTTATTCGTAATAGCCTTATCGGTCCCTTCAAGTGGCGGTGAATCTTTATCATGGGAACTTTAATTAATGAAGATTATTGATCATTCTCGATTTTAAATTATTCGTGAATAATTTAAAAATCGTTAAAGCTTTATGATTCGATCAAAAACGGGTAAAATATTCTGTTTATTACGATTAATACGATCAAGTATATTTCGAACCTTAGAGAAGAATGCAATGATATCTAGTTCTTCTACTATATATAGCATTAACCTGTCAAACTATCAATGCATCTAGAGACATTAGTCTCAAAAATATAATTTTTCCATTGTAAAGGAATAAAATGCATGCAAAGAGTCTTGGAACGTCTTAATTTATACTCTTTCTACAGCGGTCTTAGAAATATTTGAGCGAGAGTGAATTATTCCTGTGAATATTGATCTGCTACTTGTCATTAAGAAACAGTTTTGCTGTTCGTCATTTCTTTAATCCACAAACGTCTTCCCCGTAATCTTCATACCTATGGAGAAAAGGAATGTGAACTGTTTTAGTGGACGTATCATGAGGATGTTTGGCGGTTGTGAATCTCAATGTCTTTCGAATCTCATTTCAGTCAGGCATCCAGTTAGAGTGAAATAGGCATTCGTGGACGTCGATCGAACACACAGGCGATTTGAGCAATCGAATTCATTCGTTTTCCGACAAAATCACTAAAACTAAAGGTATCTTCTATCGAAAACGATAATGTATCTTCTGGTCGGGAATATATTTTAAGTATCTCGAGATAGTCCATCATTAACTGAGATTTTACTTTAAACACATCTTCATGATCAAATAAAGATCGGCAGGGATTTACGTATACATTTTTTGCGTATGATACGTTACAGTATTAACTTTTGATTGCATCACTGACTATTTGAGTAAGCGGAAACCTGTTTTCTTCCAGGAATGAAATCAATCCTCGGTTAGTATTGGAATTTTCGTCACGTTTGCGAGAATTTTTTTTTCTGAAATGAGGAGAAATAGACATTGAGTCCTCGATTATGTTAGAGTTATTTTAGCTTTAAACTTGTACGTGCGACTAAATTTTTTATCATTAGGTTAATAACATATTTTTGGGCCTCAAACATAATTTTTCTTCATTACCCGAGTGATAGCATGTTGACAGTTTATTATCCATTAATACAAGTGTATTACACCATTTTCTTGTCAAGGATTGCTTATGCCGCAATTCCTATAAATAGTCGTAAGTTTCAAGTGCTCTCGGCTTTATCTTAAGTTTCAAGTGCTCTCGGCTCTCGGCTTAACCTTCGTACCAATTTCAGTCGTAAGTTTCGACTTACAAGAAATATTTTTTTCGAAGGCCTTCTAATATTCATCAGATATTCGAATAAAGAATAATTTTAAATAATGAAAGAAAATCATGTTCAAATCTGAAGATTTTACTGCATGTTAAAGAGTTGTGGCGGACGCTTAAGTGAACCTTTAAATGTTCGGTGCTAGAGTGAATTGAAAAATTACATCAGCCTAATTAATTTTTAAAATCAGTTCTAGAGAATTCCACCGTCAGGACTAGTGGGAAATACAAACAGTAAGAAATATTCGAGGCTCAAGTTTTTTTCGGTGTTGAACTTGAATGTCTTATTTTCTCCTTGCATTCCTCCAAGATATCTTCATTTGTCATTCCATCTGGACTGGAAAGTGGTTCTGAATTACTATGTTAATGATATATCTTTGAGAATGCATGCGGCCTTGAGACGTTAAAGAGCGGGTTATTCATTTTGAACAAGCATTTTGAAAGGGCGAATGACAATGACACCATCGTACATAGAAAATTAATAAAAGATGTTTCCACTAATGATTAATTTTCAGAATAACCTATTTAAGATAGTGCATAGCTAGTATTAATAGAATGTTTTGAAGAAAAACGTATTTTATTCAAATTTATACCACCTGCTCTATTCTTTCTAACATAACGCATATCACATAACAATTCTAAATATGCTTCACGTTTATGTTCTGCAAAACGAAATTTATAATGTCTTCTAAATTTCGTTTTCTCAAAAAATAAACATTTTAAAGTTGTCATGTGTTAAAATAGAAATATCTCAAACTGCGGGCATTAAAATTGTTAATTAAGAAAGTAATTGAACGATTCTTTATACAATGTCCTTAGATATTACGAGTGCTTCTTAACACTCGTAATATCTAAGGATACAGATACGTGATGTTGGAATAAGATGGAGTATGTAGAAAGTATTTCCGACGAAATATACCAAAAAATGATGGACACGTCTGACTCGCACCTCCAAATTGGCTTGCGACCATATTACTGTCGCAATTGAACGTGGTGGCGCCTCGAGTTGAAGACTGTAATCTTTTGAGGAGATATCGTTTCACGTCATCAAGCAAAGTCGGCGGTTCTCCTGCCACGGGTACAGACATCTTAGGCAAATTCCATTGCTCTAATTAATGTAACAGAAAATGTGTGTGTGTGTGTTTTACACCGTGAAATTTTTCTTAGGGAGAAGGTTGCAATCATTCACCTGTGCCCACCGGCTGATCGAAGAAGATCACCGAGTGGTTGGCGCTCCACGAGTGAGGGTTGAGGGAGAGTGTCTCGTTGTCCGCGTCGATGAAGAACGGCCCATTCTCCGTGAACATCCCGAACAGAGAAGAGACCCCGGGTCCACCCTGAAGCCACAGGAGGACTGGAGAGTCCCCCGGGTCATTCTGAAATTGCGAAAAGGGGTTTTCCTCAATCGGGTGCGGTGCGTGGGGAAGTGTCTCTTCCGAAAGGGTTGCCTTCCCCGCTCTCTTTCGCACTTCCTGGTCCACCACGCCGGTGACTTGCTCGGGAAAACATAACGCCCCAAGTGCCGAAAATTGTGAAACCACTTTAATTTCGACATTTTGCACGTGACGCATTCGTTTTTAAAATGGATTCAGCTGGGGGTTGGTGCGTTGCGGTTTCCAAAAACAACTCAAGGTCGACAGGAGGACATTGGGCAAACGGCAACTAATCCGAAGTTTTTGCGGAATCAAATTATGAATAGAAATTTTACTTATACTTCATTCAACTGCGTGACTGAAAAACAGCACGAAATAATTCAAGTCAATGCCTCCACCAATTAGTAATATTCACCAAATTGTGCGAAATAAGTTCACGGATAATTATTTGTCGTTTTCCCGGTGGTGGCGTCAAATATTTATCCTCTACTCCTTTGTCCTCAACCTTCAACTTGTACGTTCCTCAAATATTTTTCTCCGCAACCGATTTCCCTGAATTCAAAACAATCATTGTTGATCGAATAAATATTCGTATCCACCATGTTGATTCTTCGAAAGGAACTAGGATTTTGATTTTCACGTTGTTTGCGAAACAGAGTGAGTTTACATACCAAGACACATTTACTTATTTCCATTTGTAACCTCAGGAAAATCGACCAGCAGGCTACGAGAAAAAACATATCTATTTATATATATTAAGTGCCAACTGATTAGGATCAGCAGTAGTATACGTAATATTCGTTGTAATTTTGTCAGCAAGCCGCCATAAACGAAGACTTGCTCGAACTAAGTGGACACGCCCTGGAATTTAAAAGACAGATTTTGTATTCACTGCCGTTATTTTCACGATAAAACACGATTTTTATGAAGTTTATTCTCCTTGCTCCTTGCACAGTGACATGAAACTACTCGGGTTTTGTGTACAATTTTGTAAATTTGTCGTTTTTGGACAATGTAACTAAACCGCAAGCCTCCTTTACACTTGGGTGACTGTTATTGCGAGTGTCCTTTTTTCATTCAGCGAACATGTATTCATGGTAGATGTAAACCTTTAAAAGAAGACATGCCAGGAATAAAAACTCACCTGGGCTGGGAAGAACCAAAAGAAGAGATTGGAAAAGTACGTCGCGTTGACGGTGAAGTACCCGCTGTAACTCTTCAACGCCTGAACCTTGGGGTCATCCGTG
>WURS02074857.1:0-10265 GCA_011762765.2 Rhinocypha anisoptera | reverse complement strand
TATGAGAAAAAGTTTTATCCTCAGCCGGGATTCAAACACCGGACCTCCTCAATATCTAGTTGACGGTGTGCTTTAACTTTTTCTTACATGAACATGAATGAATATATATATATATAGGTATATAGAAGATTTAGACAATAAATTATTAAAACATCCAAAGCTAAAGACAAATTTAGTAAGATTGCAGAAGGCTCCAGTAGAGGCTTAATGGAAATTAATTCGACACTATTTACATATAATGAATATAACTTTTCAAGATAGCATTATCTTATTAAGATAATAAATATTATAATAAAAACTATAATATAAATAAATGCAATTGAAATATACCTATTGGACAACCTTCGCAGTAAATAACATTTGGTTCTTATCGGGATGCTGTCTGTACCTAGTCTTCTTGGGTTTTACACAGGGGTTAGGGGCTCCATTCTTGCCGACGTTTCGACACTTTTGAATGGAGTCCATAAGCCGATGGAAATTCTTTGGAAGACTACGCTTTGCTAAGGATATTTCGAGAGCTGACCAATGACTTTCATCAAGAGGATTATGGTACAGTATACATGAAATTATTAAATGCATTTACTTTTTTTTAAATATTTTCAACACAAAATTTTCACCCGTAATTTTTTTTAAATTAACAATTGTCCAGAGACAATTATTTCTGATTCAATTCCGCACCCAAATGCCTAATTATGTGCTCTTCCAACACTGCACACAAGGTGACGCCGTTTGTAAACGAAGCTGACTCCCTTGCTGTGGCAGATGCAGCGAGCGAGTGCACTAGGGACACTCCACTCTAAGACCCTCGCAGTTGAAGTGGCAGACAGTAGCAGTTCCATTTGAGAGTGGTTGAATTAAAGGCCACTTGCCACACTAAAACCGTTAATTCATTGTCTTAATCCTATGAAAAAAGTGAAGTGAATTTTCTACATAATATACAGGATATATTTCGATATTCAAATCGTAGATAACGATTTCACATCGCCTCATCCCCATTACCGGTTGAAACATTCCTTACCTCTAACCTTCCACTCCCATCGTTATGCAATCTTTCCTCCCGATCTGAAGAGCCTGATGGTGCTGACCAGACTTGAAAACACACACGCTGAAGCTGTTCTATTACCATCTTTGTATACCCTTCCCCCCGGTCTGATGACCATAAGATCTACACCAGACTTGAATGAAACAACACCGTGAAAAGAAAAACATGGCTGAAGAATCATGATAATCATTACGAAAATATTGAAAGGAACATTAATTCTGATAAACTCAAAATGCGGTGAATTCTAGAACAGACTGATAGTGCAAAGAAGGAAAAATATGAGTAAGATAATTAAAACCTTTGAACTGGAATATCTATAAACAGGAGGCTATAAGAAGGATATAGGAAAATGTGAAGCGGCACACTGCGTCGTTAGGGTGAATGTAGAAAGGTGAAAGATGCTATTTGCGGATGACACTGCACATTATTGAAGTGGAGTAAAAAGTTTCGGTGAGTTCATTAGCCCTCGTGAACGAGAAAGGCTGAAGGCATTAGTCTGCAAGGAGAACGGGTTGAGATAGCGCGACCTCAAGATAAACAACAATGAAACGGTACGGTAGTGAAAATGCCGTTTAGATGCGGGAGGTTCTTTTCAAATCAACCGAGAATTTATTACACATATGATAGAATTCTTTTGTCTAAAGCATAAATGCCATTGATTGAAGAACCTGGAATAAGGTAGCAAGAAGGGGGTGAAACATTCCAGGTGATGAAGGTCATTTATTAGAGGAAGCAACAATTAACCTATGATAATAATAGACTTGAAGAAGAATAAGGGCCGTGTTCCAGAACGTCACTAAAGTGAGTAGTAGTAGCGCCCCTGCACGGAGTATCAGCGTTGCTCCTCCTACAAATTCGTACTCAGAAACGCCACTAACACTAGACTTCGCGAAGTGGAGGAGAGGCAATGCTGCCAAAGTAGCCAAACGTTTTCTTCCTTTACGAGACTTCGTGCAGCGCTTATTATGACCTTTTCTGCCGGCAACGGAGGGAAGTAATCAAGAAAAATGAGTAAAGAATTTAGTTTGCGTATTACGGTCGGAGTAAACATTGATAAAAACAAGAAATAGCTTTGTTAAAAACACGGAAATTCTACTTATTCTATTTCAAGTCATAGTAAATCTATTGATAAGGAGACCGAACTGCCAAAACAAATGGATGAAAAATACTGAAATATTTACACACAAAAAGGTAGGTTTTGATATTGATCTACAAGTTTTCATTTCTGTGTATAGCTAAAATAATTGAAACAGCTCTTCGCGAGGCATTTTTGCGCAAAAATATTATTATGCAACTTGAGTGGTTGTTATTCTCGTAGTTGAACCATTCATTCTATATTTACTTTATTAACTTAATGTATATGTAAGTAGGTGATGATGCCCTAAGTAAGCATAAAGACGAAAGCCTCATCAGAAGTGTTCCAGAGATCGGCAAAACAAACGAAATGATGTCATAATTGGATATTGAAACCACGACCACAGCATTACATATTCAAGCAACGATTTGATGGATCCAGCGAGGACGATCATGTGATGGTACACAAGAAGGTCTAGGTAATAAAACTGAAATTTATGGCCGACGCTTTTATTATTGTTTAAACCTATAATAAATAATTTTGGATTTTAGGTTTTTAAAATGCGAATTATATTGTTCCACAAAAAAATTTCATTCTTTCATTTCATTTTTTATTAAAACATAAGCTAACTACCGACGTAGCGGTATCAAAATATTTGTGCTACATTGCATTATTAATCAAAATAATATTTTACCAGGTACTTCGAACGAAAAGAGAAAAAATAATTATTATATCTTCGAAATACAAAGCATTTGAAAACAGGCAGCGCAGACAGCCATGCTTATGTAGTATTTAGAGTCCGTGGGGGTACCCTACGCTTTGTAGGGCTCGAAAGCAATATCACTCCGACTACATAGCGATTATTGGCATTCTATAACACGACTATAGAGCCCGTTGGAGTATTTGACCGTATATCCAGTGCAGGGCTCACTGTAGTGGCATTCTAGAATATGGCCGTAATATTTAAGAAAGCACCAGCGTCCAGAGAAAAAATAAAATTTAAAGCAACAGAGATACATTTATAAAGTATAAAAACTTTTTAAAAAATTACATGAACATATCGAATAACTAAAAAAGAACGAAGAATTTGTAAATTATAAAAAAATTACCATTGAAAATAAATAAAAGTTAATTGATTTTCGTCGAATTTCCACTGAACATGTCGTGCGGCTTGATAGTGTGATGAAGACTTCATTAGAAAAAACCTATAAAAATAGAGATCAAGTGATCCATGGATGGAAAAGGAGAAACAAGTGTTGGAAAACGCGGACGTAAAAAACTACGCCATAACGAGCTGAGAAAATAATATGCAAGCTCAAGAGCGCTGTTGTTACTAACCAATGTTGATTTCCAACTTTATCGGATCACAGGATTTTTTATGTAACTTGTTCAAAACGAATGCCCTAATAGGATTACTAGTCCAGTTTTCCATTGATAACACAAGACAGGGGGATAAAACCAAACCAACCAAATGGTTGAAATTCGGTCAAAGTAACAATCATGTTGAATTCTACCCTCCTTAACTAGGTAGTTTTCTGCGAAATGATAAAACTCTCCTGCCACGCAAACGGAGGGAAGATTTTTGAAGAAAAATGACGAGCCAATGAGTAATGGGTTCGGATTTAGGAAAGAGGAAGAGCAGAGATGTCACTCTCCTGAGGGTTGGATTGGGTTGATTGGGATTGCAGTCGAAAGAACATACTTTAAGGCAGTTGAGAGGGGTTACTCGAAACAGGGAGTTTGAGCCAATGAAAGACGTGAGGGGAGGGAGAAACAGTAGAAGTTAGAGACGGGGCGTGGACAGGACAGTCGGGTCAGGAGTGGATGTGATATTATAATGGATGAACAGTGAATGCGAGTTGACGGTGTTGCTACAGGTAAAGGAGTGGTCCACGGGATGGGAAACAGTGACGGTGGGATGTTGATTTGAACCGATGAGAGTTAGGTACCCAACAGAATGACAATCCATTGAAATGTTTAGGTAATTGCAAATTAAAAACAAAATTTGAGAGTGATATTGGTAATACGAGAGCAGAAAAAAAATAGAAAAGCGTATTCGGGGATTTAAATGTATTCAGGGAGATTAAAATTAGTTTTGATAAAATTTTCAATTGGTCGAACGAGGAATGCTGCTATTCATTCTATTCGAGTTAATTTAAATATAATATTAGGGTGGCATCCAGGATAAAGTGACGAGTGAGATAAACACCTTGGTAATGTCAGAAATAATGAGGTTTAAAGCGTTCAAAAGAGGACAGAATCATAAAAAAGCGGCGGAGTAACTAGATTGAATATTTTTTAGGATTAAAAACTAGTAAAATCGCAGCATAGGGAATGGCGGAGGTAAATTCAAAAATAGGTATCAGAGTAAAGTTTTTAAGCAAGTTAAAGGGAAGAGGAGGTGACTTAAAGCTAAAGAGGAAGGCGATGGAAAGAATATTTTTTTATTTTACAATTAGGTATATTTAATTAAAAACGACATAGAAAAACCATTTTCTGTATTAAAAAAATGACCAATGAAGTAAATGAAGTTGAAGAAGAGTGTTTGAATAAGTATTTGAAGAACTGGCTAATGGACCGGGAGCATTTGGAGATGAATGAATTTCATAGTAGGTTGATTATACATAAGTATATCTACAAACAAGAAAGACTTTTTCAAAAAGTGTCGTGCAGTCTGCTTAAGTTGACACAGATAGAAAACTAAATCTTTCACAAACCAAACGAGGTTCTTACTTAGGTACCCAGTCGCTTTGAAATATCCCGAAAGAATACTCATACAATGCGATGTGATGAATATTTAAAAATATATTTTTCTAAACATACACGTCAGTTGAATTCTGTATCATTGCAAACAGAAGGAATAAATTAAATTTCATAATTTTAACATGACTTCACTATGACCCTATTATCGTTTATGTAACCTGATTCTACCAAGGAACGTAAATTTGACTCTATCGTTCGATAGAAGAAGCAATGAGTTAATAAGCAAAATAGTGGAGACAAAGAAGGCAATCTCCCAGAAGAATCATCTACTTACAGTAGTTAATATTTGCCTATAATAAAAGGAGAGACCCATGAGTACGTCTAAATGGACCATACGTTTATAGGAAAGTGAGACAGGAACAATGTCACCGTCGTAGAGGAGAGTTTCGGAGCAACGGAAATGTGGTAATTCTACCGAAGGCAAATGATGAAAATTAAATAGGTAGACCGAGTGAAAAAAGCGGAAGTACTAATAAATCCGGAGAAAAGATATTTCAAGGCATTATAATTACATTGACAACAAAAAAGAGGGAAATTATGTCACACATTGAGGAATGATGGCTGTAAGGCGGAACTGGAATCAACCCGGTTGGTAAGGTGCACCTTTGGTAGGTCGACTTAAATGGTGGGATCACACTTGGAAGATAGGGAATAGTGTTTTATATCTCCAAATATTTTAAAACGTTCAAGTTATAAACTCTGGCTTTAGGCTAGTAATAGACCGCCCTTAGAACCTCTCCGATCCTGAGTATCTAATCACATACCGGGGATTCACCTGCGACGTGACGGACCATTCTCATCTGTTACTACGTTTTTTTCATGTTCAGACAGTCATTCTTGATACCATTTCAAGTCCTCCTGAGCCACAGGCTCGTCAGGAGGTGCTTGAATGTAAATGACATGAATGACGAAACACAAACATCCGTGCCCTAGGTGGAGAAAAAACCCACCTAGTCGGGATTCGAACCGTCGATCTCCGGGTTGGCAGACGAGGACCTTACCCCGCCGCCACCGAGGCCGGCGGCATGGCTTAAAGTGTTTTATCTAGAGGTGGCTTCTCTAATCCCTACCCCCGAATCCCCTCCGAGATTCGAACGTGGATTCGATGAAATACCATGGTTCTAAATCGCACCAATGTGTTCACTGCAGAATCAGTCTGAAAAATCCCCATGTTTATTCTGTCTATGCAGTCTTTTCCTCAATAAAATCATAAGGTGGAATGAATTTTTAATTGACTTTAAAATTGGTTTGACTTATCTAATTATGTATTAATTCAATAATATAAAGAAACCTTTTAATGACAAGGGGCCAAAATGAATGCCACCGTTTCATAGTAATGTAATATCGTAATACGGAAGGAGTCACGGTCATGCTGACAAATGTGGTTTTATAAGTTTCGTTTCACGTTTCGAGTTGATAACAGTAGCACCTCGCTTAAATGAGGCAAAGGTCGCCCGGATAGTACGGGGGGAAAATTGCATTGACCATGTAGGAGGAAATTCCATGAAGTTAATTATTTTGTTATTCAGAGTTCGAGTTACTTATCCGATTATTTGATATTTTTACTGCAACATATAACTTATTTTACACAATTACCTTAAAAAAATCGTTATTGTTCCCATAATTACTTCATTGCCCCATTAAGTTCTCCGACCGATAAAGGTTCATCTCTTGAATTCGAATTCAATAGGAAATTCGAATCGAATCTCTGAAAGATTCGAGCCCAGATTCGGATTCGAGGAAAAAGTGGATTCGAATCTTCCCTAGTGTTATTCTATAGGGGATCACGCCTGCGTTAACCAACCCCTGATGTATACTTATCTTTTATAAAATTTCACAAAAAAACTAGGTCTTTCATCAAAAGTTTCAAAAATATTTCATGGAAAACTTGGGTTTTAAAATACCCGTCTAATGAAGTGGTTTAAATCCTTCACCGAACCGTCGGGATAACATCAATTTTCTATAGAAATTCCGACCTCGTACCACGATTTTTCCGCGGTCTACGAGGACGCGTCGGACAAGGCCTGCGCCGTTATTTCAGGTCACGACGGTGAGGTGGAATTAAGGTTGAGTTAGCTGTGTAATGCGTCCGCAGCGGAGCTACCAGCCCTTTGTTTGGCCCTCTTGGGGATAAAGGTCAGCAGACGGTCCCAGATAGTACCTACTGACTGACTGTCTTGTAAACTGTTTCCATTTTGCATCCTATCCTCTAGAAAATAAATTCTCTCTTGTCATCCCCATCATATAAAGGGAATGAAGATCGCCTTCGCGTAAATTTATGACCATGACGTAGTTCCGGGTAAGGAGAAAGTGAATTGAGTTGCAAAATAAGATCTCGTCCCATGATGAACACCGAATCTAAACTACTGTGTCTCGTTTAATTGATATGATTTATTCTAACTATTATAACTAATGAAGAAGTACTCTAAAGGAGTCGACGAAAAATGACCTTGTAATAATGATATACATACAATTTGAATTTGTAAAATAAACGTTCTCATATACAAGCACTATAATTTAGTAAAAACTATTTAGAAGAGCCCTAGAGGTAGATCAAGGATGGTGAATGAGAAACAGAATAATGAATTATCTAAGTGGTAGAAACAAGGAAGGTATGAGGAGATTGAAATGTGACAGGACAGTTTGGAGAGTAGCTGAAAAACCAATAGTGGCATCAGATGGAGACCTATGATTTTATTACATTCTTACAGACATAAGGTGAGGTTTAACAGTTTTAATTTCTATTGTTTATGTGACATATGTATCATTTAAATTAGTTCGCAGCGGTAACTGTACCGTACGGACCAAGGAATGATTCTTGCGATCAGTGATATTCAAAGTAATCCTCTCTTCAATCGATGGGGTATCGGCTGCAGGGCGCCCGTTTGGCAGTCCATCCGCGAAATTACCGTGGAGCTGTGGGAGAGGGATATTGGAATGCGAAATACGTGTGTCACATACGAATTTTCCGTAAGCAATTAACCGCAGTGTAATTTTCCAAGCTCGGTCTACATTAGATCCATTCCTCGTATGACTGGAATTCCTCGGCAGTTGGAAAATCAGAAAAATACTTTTTCATCCTTCCGAAGGGAAGAGGGCTTTGCAATACTTCGTTTAGGTAAAAAAAATGACTCGTGGAGCGAAATGTACCGTGCAGAGGAATTTAATTAATCCTTTCCCTCGTATTTTTTCTTTGAAATTTGAGAAAGCCCATAATAACGTTCGTATGTAAGATTCTATCGAATATAATGAAATACTTTCTCAAAATTAGACTACTTAAGACATTTTTATTTATACTGGATATATTTTATGCACCGCAGTAATACCTGATGAATACTAAAAAAATAAAAGAATCAATAGTACGTAAATCATCATGAAACAGTATACTAAATAGCTCAAAAGGAGTTACAGGAAATATATATTCATGGAGATGTTGTATCAAAACTCAATCAAGCAGAACCCATCCTTTATAAAAATTTATATACATACATAGACCTTCCGGTGATTAAATATGACGGCATAAATACTCAATTATAAAGAATATATTTAATTTAAAATCAATATTAAATATCGACCATTGATAGGATATCCATCAACAAATGATAAAAGCTAATTTTATTTCCAGTTCAAAAATATTCAGGCAAGCATCAAAGTTGTTTCTCCGAACAGAGATGAAATAACGGATGTGGGTAATTCCGTGAAGATCTAGAGAAAATGACCCAGGTAGTTTCCTGAGATACAATGCATATAATAACCATTAATAAAGACCAATGAATATGTTTACCCAACGTGTCATTACGGCGGCGTTCGTCAATCGTAGGATTGGTTTTATCAACTCAATCATTCAAACGGAAAGCTTAATTTGTGTCCAACTACTTATTGGAGTAAGATAAACACTAGGTAATTCCACACAAATTTGTGTGGAATTACCTAGTGTTTCTCCTACTCCAATATGCTGAGCAAATTCCACAAAGTTACAACTGAGACAAAAACTTCCTAACTACTTACTTTTTGTTAAATGTCTCCTTTTACTTCTGTAAATTACTCACCAAGCCAGTTTCAACCCTCGGGGAAAAGTCACTCAGGGCCAACGTTTGGGACTGTGATATTATGACCAGCGTCTCCTAGCTGTAAACGGAGAGAAACACTGCTTTCCTCCCATTCCACACACCCCCCGCCCCCCATTAATCACCAAGAATAGTTATTTGCCACTTTGTGACCGATTACCTCTCGATTTTTATCTGTCAGAAACCACTAATTGCGAGAAACCATTCGGAGAAAACCATTGATCGGGAACGAAGGTCCATCCACAAACCGTGAAACATGAAGGGTGAGCTATTGGTTATGAAATGAGATTGCAAGAAGTAAGCTTAGTAAACCAAACCAAATAATATGGGCATATTTTTTAGAGGCCTCTTTGAGGCTACAATTCCTTCTATCCTTACATTCCCATTCCTAGCACGCCCTTCTTCTCGGTCTGAAGAGCCTAAGATCTATACTAGACATCGAAACAACACCTCGAAAAAAGTAACTTTTAGCCAATATATGGGAGTCAAATAGAGGCGTTTTTATATATAAAACCCTGTACGATAGGGGGTGCTAAACCGCCTTATTTAATATAAGGGTGAGCTAGAGGCTCCTATATGGATATTCTGGTCAACTGGTGACAAACAACGGGGTGAGAGTATATAGTGTGGCTCATTCAAGGATGGTACAGAGATAAAGCACTGTTCAAAGTCAAGAGGTCACCGTTCAAGGACAAGTGATGAAGCACTGTTCGAAGTACTCTCTCCACGTTAACGGTCACCGGTTGAGCGAAATATCAATTTAATAAGGGTCTCAAGATCACCCTTTTATTAAACAAGGAGGCTTAGCACCTTACCGTACCAGTCTTCCTCCTAGCAAATGTGTGTAGTTCACCCATTATATTGGCTAAAGGTTTCTTCTCTCAATATCATCGACGAATCAAGAATGACAATGGGGGCTGGTCACAGAGATCAATGTCGCTCGCATCTTTTCCACGCCGAGGAGAAGCGAGGCTCGGGAGTGGACGACTGCGCCGGCCGACTCATGGTGAGGAACGCGGGGACAGGACCGGCAGCGCGGCTTGGGATGGTGGGGGGAGGAGAGGAGGGGGGGAGGCAAAAGGAGAAAGTTAAGTGATTACATGGTGACGGAGGGAGGAGAGAATATCCCTCGAAACGTGGTGGAGAGTGTAACTGATGGCGGCCGGGCGTGCTGGCGGGGGGAATGCGGGGACCGATGTCCCCGGGCGATGGGGACGGCCGTGGAGGAAGGAGGGAAGGGGAAAGGGACAGGCGGGCAAATAAATGTATAGGGTCATCCAATGGGTTGAGGGACTGGGGATGCGGGGGGGGGGAGGTT
>WURS02074836.1:0-10341 GCA_011762765.2 Rhinocypha anisoptera | reverse complement strand
GTGTGGAACGCAAAGTTTTATTTCTGTTGTTATAACATGGATTTCCACAAAGTCTCGGCCTTAACCATTTCTCATATATATATATATATATATACATTAATAGTAAATCAGTTACACATTAATACGTTATTTGAAATAGAAATTTTCAGTCTATTCTTTAATTTCCTACAGCATTTAGGGCAGGGGTTTAAGACTTCTTCAGGTAGTGAATTCCAATCATTTACTGTCGTTTTTAAAAAGGTAATTTGGATCACGTTGCACACCATGAGAAGCCCATTAAAAATATTACTGTGAACGAAATCCATGTACACAGTTCTAAGCAGACTGGAAAAGATGGAATCGGGAATTTTATATTTTAGTATCCCAGTCTCAAAATCCATTGTAACCTTAGAGGAAGCATACAAAGAAAAAAAATTCTCCAGTCAGATCAAGAATTGTTCTGGATCATGTCACGCATTTCAGAAATTTAGGATGTAGCATTTAGCACAACGAAAACACTGAAAATAATAAAATGGAGACATTCCAATGGATATATGGTGACAACACTATAAAATTATGTCATGAACAAAAAGCTCTGTAAATCTACTCAGTTCCTTACATGTTTTGTGGATCTGAATGCTTGGCTCCAATTCCACGATCCTTCTGTCAGTAGCCAATTGTTGCGAAAAAACAACCCCAACCCTTAGATTCATTTGATAGACAAATCATTACCAAATGCTTTGCAAGTGTAATCATAAAAGGAGAAGTATAATATAAAACTTTTTGCCCAAAGTTTATGTTCCCTGTCATTATAGGGGGATTGTTTGTAATTGGCAGACTGAGTTCCCAGAGGACTCTATTTAAGCTATTTGAGTTTTAAAAAAATTAAGTTTTAGTTATTTATTTAAGCAGAGCCTTTAAGTTAATATACACATATTTCTAATCTAGATAAATTATAAATGCTATTCCTTGTGTGAATGCCTTCAGGATAATTTTTAAAAAGTCAGGCATTAAATTACATTTTGATTTGATTTCTATTTGATGACAAATATACAATATATATATCTTTATAAGTGGCTTATAACTATTATTAGTTCCATGTAATGAGAAAACGAGAGTAGATTTAGAAAGAAAGTAGATTTACTTAATTTTTTATTATCCCAATTGGAGGCTAAAAAAATTCTTTTACTCTGATTTTCCATGAGTCTGTATTTTGCAGTCAGATATTTAATTGAGTGTTAGAATTTTCAGTTTATTATATTGTTATGTTGATATTCCATAATGTAATCAGTAACATTAAAAAATGATTGCAACATTTTTTGATTCCAGCTTCTTTATACCTATGAACAAGCAAACAATTGTCTTATTACACACTACCAAACAATGTTTTATTATTCAAATATGTTCCATTTTAGATGTCTCAACTAAAGAGGTTATTTGTTTCAAACTATCATTAATTAAAACCTATTCTAGTTGAGGTATTAGCAATGCTTTTCTCATCTTTTATTAAGTTCAAATTAAGGTGTGGAGAGTCCGCATTTTCCATCATATAAATCATTATACAAAATTCAATAAATGAAATAAGCATTTATCAAAATGGTAATGTGCAGTATATTTCATCAGAATTGCCTTAGCTTTGCTGACAGTAAAAGTCCATTTGTATTAATTTTTGCCTGAAAATATAATTTCTAAGTATAAAAAAGAATAATTTATACATTTTTCTTATATTTGTCAGTCTTCTTCTGATTTATAATTTAATTCAAAGGAAAGTGACACTGAAAATTTTGTATGCTGAGAAATGTGGACACCAATGCATCTCAATATTTATGAAAGTAGATTGTTTCATCTCTATATGGATCAGTCACAATTCAATGTGAAATTGAAGTGAAGTAACAGTTCCAATTTTTTTTACTGTTTAGGGAACAAGTCAATTTTGGAGGCGAAAAATGTACACAATCCATGCACTTATGGACATCAACAATGATGGTGTTGTCTCCTGGGATGATTTCCGTATAATTGCCGATAAATTTGTAAACTTGGGACATCTTACATCCAAGCAGCAAGAAGATTTTCATGCAGCTCTGAAGGTTGGTACACTCTTAACAGCAATGCTATTTTGAAGTATAACTTAGTCAAGGATGTGTTTTATGTAATTTTTTAGTTTGATGTTTACAGTTATGCATTTGGACCTTTTCAGAGTGATTCGTTACTCCCATCTTGTCAGTGGCCCCTTAATGAATTATCACTCCTAATAAAACTGGTTAGAGTGAAAAACGAAAGTGGTGTTATAGAAAATGAAAAATTCATATAACGTCTATAGAGTTACAAGTCTAATCTTGCCAATATAAAAATAGATTGAATTGGTATGGTGAATAGAAATCTGGGTCCTATCCTAAATCAAGGTTTAATTCCTTCTGTCTATAGCCTGCAAGGCACCTAATGGTTAATGGCAGACAAACAATTATTGACTGAATTTCACTAATGAATTATGCAATTATAATTTTTAAATAAATTCAATTTAATATCTTCTTTGCTCCTTGCAGCAGAATTAATTTGTTGTTGACTGGTTGACGAAATTCCTATTTTACTTGAGGGGTGTTTTAAAATTTGAGTCAGTAATTCCCATTGCTTGAATTGCATATTAAATCATAAGCTATTTTTCAATTTTTGGTAAAAGTAATGTTATTCCTTGTCTGGTTTCTCCCTACCTTAGCTTTTTTCCCATTAAAAACTGATAACCTCCAAGTGAATCTTCTCTTAGTCTCCCAATTTATCAGTTTCCTCCCCTAATCTGTACTAATATCTGAATTCTAATTAACAAAATTTAAAAGCTATATAATGTTCTAAGGATTATTGCTTAGCCATACTAATATCAAATACTACCATTCAAAATGCCCAGTGTGTGTTTCTCTCAGCGGGCATCACCCGCTGTTACGAACTAGCACCCCTCTCCCTGGTCGTCCGTCATCTGATGGCTTTCTGGTAGAGTTTGTTGTCTGGTAGTTTGTTTCCAGGGGTAAATATCACTGTGAGGGTTTTAATAGTAGTGCATGTGTTTATGTGTGTAATTTGGCATGGGTGTATTTTTCAACTGGTGTCAGGTATAGTTGCGAATTTTGGTTGGCAGAGTTTCAAGTGAGGTTGGAAGGGGTAATCCCAAAGGGAGTTAAGGAATGGGTTAGGGGACAGGGAGGTTTCAAAAGAATCTAGGAAGTTTCTAAGGACATCTAGAAGGGGTGGAATTTTAATGCCTTTATGTATATCATGGTTTCAAATGAAGTAGTCCTTCAGGACAGGAAATACTGAAATATATTTGATGCCATACTTTTTCTATGACCATCTTACATCATAGATTTAGTTTCAAAATATTGATGTAACACTTGAAATTTACTTCTTCATTCAGTATTTACAGAAGTACTTGAATGATGGGATGTTCTAGTTTCATAGTAATAACAATTGTTTTAAGAGAAATATACCAATAATATAACAAATAATTATTTAATAAATTACTTAAAAATTTAAAAAATGCAATTTGTACACATAAAAAATAATACCTTGGTTAAAATATATCAATAATAAAAAGTAATTATTTACCAAATGAGTTAGTCGTTTTAAAAATAGAAAAAGTACACTAATTAAAAATATATTTGTCAATGGATATATATTAAGCAATGAATATCAATAGTCTATGATTTCATCAAATCATAATTTTTGAAATTATATTATTGCCACATGATATAATTCCTTTAGAACTCAATTATCATGTAAAAAATGAGTAATAAAAGCTTAGAAAAAAATATTTTATTTTAGACAGTATGGGAAGAGCAGTGGGGAGCAGAAGACCCATACAACTTAATTACAATGGAGCAATATGTCACCAACATGACTCATGTGCGCAATGACAAGAGCCTCAAGAAGAAGGCTCATCTCTTTCTCCCTTATCTTTTCAAGGTAAGTCAAGGTTTTCAAGGCTTGCTCTTTGAAATTTGATGAGATCATATCTGACCCAATCTAGTCCAAGATGAAATAAAATATTTCTCTCCATTACAGGCAGTTGACAAAGATAAGAGTGGATCAATATCTGTGGCAGAATTCAAATTATTTTTTGAATGCCTTGGCTTGACTGAGGAGGTAAAAGCACCTTGTTTTTATGATTTTTTTTGTTACTTACTTAATTGATAGATAAATGTTCTGGTAAATGGAACTGGGATAAAAATATACACTTCAGAAGTGCCATTGCATGAATTTTGTCACATCTTGGTTTGAAATTCTGTGGTGAAATGAAGAGATGGCAAGGAGGATTTTGTGCTGAGAGGGTGAAATTTCATAAAGTTTGGGTGAATAATTCTTGATAAACATGATATGTTCATTTAAAAAGAGGTTGGGTGAGGCATGCGATAACAAAATGCAGAATAATTAGAAAGGTATAATATGATAAAACCTGTGATCAATTCCTTAACTAAAGAATCATGGATGTAGAAATTGTGGCTAAATTTCTGGTTTCCAACAAACGTTACTTTTTACTTGCATACAGATTAACCCTTTCAATGAAACAGATCATTATAAATAAAAAAGATGATTTAATTGCACAAAATCTGTTTGACAAGGTTGCACATTTTGGAAATCTGGAATATTACCTGGAAAAATTGGTCCCTTTAACTTGAAAGCAGTTCCTTGTGCCTTTTTAAGCAGCTGTTACTTATTCCAATATTGGAAGCACTTCTAAAGCTTTTTCTTAGGGTTCATCATATTTGCTAATTATAAAGTGAACTAGAGAGAAATGGCATCCATTGAACATCACTTTCACCTTAGAAAATGGAAAGAAATCAATATTAATCATTAGATACTGGCAAATATATTGCCACAATGAATAATGAAAATCACAAGTGACACACTCTACAAATGTAATTCTGTTATCATGGTACTGCGCACTTATGGCTATTTAAGTGAAAAGTAATTTTTTCTTTATCACTAAAATACTGTAATAACAATTATCTAAACTGAATTTTGTTAACATTAAATTCTCATTAAAACCTAGTTTGTAAAAAGTAAAAACTGTGGAATTGACAAACTGTTTATAACATTCTTTAATGATGAGAACATTCCATCATTTATTAACTGCTCATGATTGTCTTGAAACTTCTATTGAGAATTTGGATTTCATGATCTTTCCATGTTTCTAGAAATAAACTCCCATTGATAGATAATAGGGCAAAGTGAAACAAATACATAGGCATTTTCTACCACTATAGAAAATGTATATTTACTGATAAATGTTTCACAATAACACTTATGACGGGAAAATTTTTATGACCATATATGTTTTTTTTATTTTGCAGGAGGCAATAAAATCTTTCAATGCTATTGACACCAATGGTGATGGACTCCTGAGCTTGAAAGAATTTGTGAAAACTGGGAGAGAGTTCTTCCGCACAGAAGATGAGCGAAAGCCAAGCAAGCACTTCTGGGGCCCCCTATTTCGCTGAATTCCACGAACTGACTCATAAAAAGTTACATTTTATTCTTGCTATGACCTAACCTTGGACCAATGCCTAAGACATTCCAATTCACCATCATCACAGAAAGAATACGGAGATTACAAAATTGAAATTCACTGTAAGACTTAGGCCTTATTATTCCGAATGCGGTGCTGTTTCATTCTTCAACTTTTTGAATCCATTGAACTCAAAAGACAAAAAAAAAATACTTTAATGAGAAGGTTGTAATGTGTAGCTATTAGTGTTGCTATAAAAATTGAAGATACATGTATTCTCTGAGAATTTTTGGTAGCTGGGTAGAATAGGTGTTGAACAGTCCTGAAATAAAAATGCCCATATTTGAAAAAATTACTACTCTTCAATGGCTGTCCATTTGTGGAAAAGATTCATAAATGAATCCTGTCCATAAGGAGATTAGTTATTTCCAAGCATTTTCTTGATTCCTACATACTTACAATGCAATAAATAATATGGAGGCTAACTGTGCAATTAAATGATGTTATTAGTTGCCCTACTGGATACATAATTCTGAAATTTGATACAAATTCCATTTCTTGTGCCTTGAATGAGTGTGTTTGTGAATGTGATATTTTCCTATGTAAGTACTTTTTTATTGCATATTAATAATGTATATTGTAGAAATATAAGTTCTTATCAAACTAGCATTGAATTTATTTTTATCAATAAGCACATAATAATAAAAGTACAGAATCTTATTTTAAATGATTTGAACTTTATTAAATGAAAACCACAACAATAAAAACATTGGTCACACACAGATGGAAAAATACTCAGGTAATAGTGATAAAGGGATAGACTTTATTTCAATCACAATCCCAACTCTTGCAGAATCCTATCTGTCCTTCCTTTCAGCATATTCAGCTCATCATTCCTGTGAAAGAGCAGAAAATTGATCTTGACAAACTGAAATATGATTTGATACTGTAAACAATATAATATTAATAATTTGTTTGTTCAGAGATCATGTTGTACAATGGATACAAAACAGGTCAAGAATAGCACATATCAAAAATATTTTGGAAAAGTCTCACAAGAAAATGAGCACCAAATAGTTATAAACATCGCTGATACATCATAGTTTAAAAAACCAATTAAATTACAAGCCATTTACAATCTAAAACAAAAATTTTTAAATGTCACTTTAATACTACTTGCATCGAGAAGCATACAATAGTAAATTATGCATTACAATTCCTGATCATTTATAAATTAACTCCCTGAGTATTTCTTTAGCAAAAAGGTTTTTGATTTTAATTTAAAAGACCTTAAATTTAAATTGATTAAACTAATTATTATTCAAATTAATTTTCAAGTTAACAGGTAATGCATTATAAAATCTTAGACCTAGAGCCATTTAGCTATTGTAAGCAATAGAACCCTTGTGATGCAGCATATGGATATTTTTTTCTGAGTTCTTATTCAATAAGAATGAACATCACTATTTACATTAAAAAGATGGATATTAGTTTTTACAAAAATCAGTATGGTAAATATATACAGATATGGTATAGTTAAAACATTGCTTGTGGCTTTGTACAGAGTTTCGAAAATAAACCAAATGACTTTTTTCTGTTTTAGAAATACTTTATGTAGTTGGCCAGTTGATGACCCCCAGAACAATATTCCATAGGAAACCCACAACTTTGTTAGCATAGTATGTGTATCAGTTTTAGAGTGTCAAAAGATACAGTGTTAAAGGGGAAACTAATTGTATATAAAACAACATGTAGTTTTGAATATAAATCACTAGCATGAAAATTCCAACTTAGAGTTTGTTGTACATTTAGACCCAAAAATGTTGTACTCTGTATACAAGTGATTAATTAATTATTTAGGTTTAAGTTATTGTCAGCTCATTGTATTTGCTGGTTAAATGTGATCATATTGGTTTCCTTGCAATTAAGTTGGATTCTGTTTTTACAGCACTAATCCCAAACATTGTCCAAGACTTTTTAAGTTTTACTGAGGAGTTCTTGTTTGCTTCTTGAAGCAAGTAAGAAATTGGAATCATCTGCAAATAATATTCATTGGGCACTATTATCATTAAAGATTAAGGGCAAGTCATTTACATATATTAGAAACAAAATTGGTCCCAAAATTGATCCATACACTGGATACCACGGAGTGAGAATTTTAAACATGTGTAACAGTTAGTTGTACTTTCTGTGTTTTTCCTAATAAGTATGATTTAAGCCATTCCAAGGCTGAATGCATGAGTATAGTCCAGGAGCAGAGCAAGAACTAAGTCCTTATTGTCCAAAGAATGGGTAATAAAATTAAAGGCGTCCAAAAGTGGTGACTCAGTAGAGCTACCTCTACGATAATCTCATCATGAATCAGAAACTACATAAGATTTCTCTAAAGACCTTATTAATCTAGTGTAAAAAATTAACTCAAATACTTTGGCAAATTGAGACCATAGAGATATTGTCCTGTAGTTTTTTTATATCTGATCTCTCACCTTTGTTTTGCAAACAGGTATTATCTTACTAATTTTTGATTGGTCAGGAAAAATCCCTCACATCAAGGATTCGTTTATTAAGAAAAGTAGTGGTTCTAATATAAAATCTTTTGATGTGTATAACAAGTCAGGTATTGTCTATGCCTGGGGTGGGTTTTACACTGAATTTCTTTCGACACACTAATACTTCTTCCTTACGATCACTGAGATATAGATACATAATTTCAGAGCATGCAATTAAAACTTTAATGACCAGAAAATATAATTTTTATAGACTCCAGAAAGTGGAATATTGAGGCACAAATTATTTCTATGAAGATTTGAGTTAATAGACAAAGACACATTTATAGATGAATTTTTTGATGCACAACATTATGACTCAGATAAAGAGGGAACATTTTGTCTAGAGTTGAAGGTATCAATTAGTGGTTATTTTCAGAGTTATTTTATAAAATTTTACATGAATATACTCAAACCAAATACTTTTAACATATCAACTTCCTAATTCCTAGAAACTAGCCTTTTCCTGGTCTGCAATGGTTTAATAAAGTAGAATGATGTGAGGTTGAGTGTGTATCAGAGTTACTACTTTTGTCCAGGGGAATTTATATTATCAAATAATTAGGAATGGGTTGGCAAAAATATAATGTTGTTTTTAACTTTAAGCATAACACATGTAACATATGCAAAATTTTTGAAGAATGTCACGTCAACATTTCTAGCGATTTGCTTCAGTGATGGACGACCAAATTATATAACTTTTCAGTTATTTCATTTTGCTTCATTGCTGAAAATAATTTCCATGAAGATGATATTTTACTTTACGTTAAGCAAAACCTGCATCTCAAAAGGATTTGTCAATTTATTAGTTATTTCCTCTATTGACTTCTTTTGCATGAAAACTTATATGTGGTAATCAGGTTCCTGATTCACTCAGTTTTAATGAAGAACTGAAATGTAGGTTGGTAGATTCACACATCAAACTCAAATTCAATATTGTTCTAGATGGCTAATTGGATAAGCTTCTCACAAGAGGATGCACTGAACTCTCCTTGATAAAAGCTTACCTTTTAAATTTACTATTAAAAGTTCCAGTGATTATTTTTTCCTATACTCAGATAAAAAGCATCAGTCAATTAGCACCATACAATTAGAAGTTCATTCATTTTCATTTTGAAAGAGAAAATGCAAAGTGATTGTCCTGGAAGTAAATGTAAAAAACCTTTTTGTCACATTACAACACTAAGCTGATTTCAATGAAAAAATAATTTTCAAGTATTGAGGAATACTTGAATATCACACAAACTTGTAATTGCTTGCTTGAGTCTCAACTGTAATATAGAAAAGAACATGAAATTCCAATTGTATGACCATAAGTCATTGTGTATCTATTACCAGTAATTCTGTATTTTTATACTTACTTCTTGACAAAAGCATCTTTTATATTTTGAATCTGAAGATCTGTAAGGTGTGCAGATTTCTTTGCCTCATCTTTTCCCTCAGCATTAGACCACTGCTCTATCTGCATTTGCTGATATCCTTGTTTGGCCTTAACCTGTAGTAATTTATTTAAAAAATGGAACATATAGGAGACAGTGAACATGCAAGCAAGTAATTTTAAAAAGTTAAAATTATTATTGAGGTAAAAAGTAAGAAATAAAGGCCTTTCGAAGGTGTTAATGCTTTTCAATGCCATTTTCCTTTTGCATTAATGGTAAAAGACACAAAGTGGTGAAATTATAAAACAAAAAGATGAATTTAGAATGATGTATTTCCACCAGAAAAATTTTTCCAAACCATGATTTCTTTATGTCATATAAGGAGCCAAATGACCTTACTATGTAGCAGGAAAAAAATATAATGAGCATAAAAATATGAACATCAACTGATGGCAATTGCAATAAGAATTTGTGATTACATTTTAATGGAGATACAGTAATTCTAAATCTTCATCAGACACTTTTTATAATGCATCAGAAGTAAGAAATAGAACACTAAATTGTGCTATGTTCATTTAATTAAAGAAATTTCATGTCTCTATCCAGTGAAGGCTACCATTTGTTTAGGTGAATATTTTTAAGAGACCAGGATAATGGTTGAAAATAACCATACCTTTTCAAGTGAGTTCTGCAATTCTCCCACCTTTACTTCAGTGGACTTTAATTCCTTGGCAAGTTGTTTTTCAGCATAGGAAATCACAGGTTGTTTGAGGGTAGCTAATCGCAGAAGATTGCCAGCTCTTTAAATAAAACATTGGAATTTTAGTACAAATACCAGTATGTGTACCAGTATGAAGTGAGCCTTGAGATACAAATGTGTCGATAGGGAACATTTGTTGTGAACGAGCCTTAATTTTTTTTTGTTTGGTTGCTATGACATCTG